>JAHBMJ010002831.1:25903-80903 GCA_018398765.1 Chromera velia
CCCCCCCACACACGCACACACACGGACGCGGACCTTCTCTCTGATCTTCTCGTCAAGGTCCGGGTCCTCATAAGTCTTGCCCTCAGGCACCAGATATTGCACTGCTTGCAGGAGCTTCCCGACCCTGCGGAGGGCAGGCAGAAGAGAAGAGAGGAGAAAAAAGAGTTTTTCTCACAAGACCTCCTGAGTGCAGAGGCCTTTGTGAGAAGGAAAAGAAAAGAGAAAAAAGGGGCAGAGAGTCACAAAGGGAGGAAAGAAGGGAGGAAGGAAGGGAGGAAGGAAGGAAGAAAGAAAGAAGAAAGAAGCGCGTCAAATGAACAACACCAGAACAGCTACTTCGGCTCAAAGAGAGAATGTACACTCTTCAGTCCTTGTCATCGTCGAAAGCGAAGAGTAGACGAACTGAATAAACAACGCATTGCAAGTTTTGGTTTTGCACCGAGTCTGTCTGTCTGATTGACTTTTTTTTTCACTCACTGGAAGACTACCAAAGTTTCTACATTCACTCACTCACTCACTCACTCACTCACTCACACATTCACTCACTCACACATTCACGCACTCACTCACTCACTCACTCACTCACTCACTCATTCATTCATTCACTCACTCACTCACTCACTCACACATTCACAGATTCACTCACTGACACATTCACTCACTCACTCACTCACTCACTCACTCACTTGTTCTGTGTGAAGAGATACAGCCGCATCACACGGGCAGCGAGAGCGAGAGGTCCCCCCTCTCGTTCCTGAGGAGCCCACTGTGTTGCTTGACGAATGACCTTCTCTGTTTCTCTCATCAAAGTTTCGTCCTTCAGGGCACCTTTCTGCAGAAAATCCATTGATTCACGAATTCATTCACTTACGCAAACCAGAATAGTAAACAGAACAAATCACATCGCTGGACAAAAAGCCAGCAGAATAATGAAAGAGCTGAACCGAAAGCGAAATTTCCTCTAGCATAACGCAGGGAGCGAAGTACCGTTCATGCATGAAAAGCTTCCCTCCACTGACCGGTGCCGGGACCATCTTCTCTCTCATCTTCTCGTACAGCTGGTGGTCCATCAAGACTCTCGCAACGTCCACGTCACTCGCCTCCTGACCCTCCTGAAGCTCTCCCGTCTCCTCGAGGAGGGCCATCACGGCCTCCCGCACATTCAGCCCTGCATGCATCCATGCATACGAACATGAATCCAGCCGAGAACGCTTATCGAGAGGGAATGCATAAGGTTACGGGGAGATGCTGTGCAGTCGAAAAGAGCAGGATCTTGTTGCGTTATTCGGGGGAACAGTGACAAGAAAGTTGCTTTGCTTTACACACGTCGAGAGATACGAGACCAGAAGGCGGCCTTGGGACCTTCGGGCTGCCTGTCACCCTCCCGCAAACGTGCATACATACTGACGCTTTTGTGACGGACAAGAAAAGACACCGGAAAGGCAACAATCAGACAGAGAGACAGGCAAAAAGCACACAGAAAGACAGGCAGGCACATGGGCAGGAAGAAAAATCGTGTCACAGAAAAGAGAAGGGGACAGACCTCCCATAAGTTCTGCTCCAATGGCCCCCAATTGGTGTGTGAGGAAAGCGGAGGTGAGCGTGAACTTATAGCTTCTCGAGACCTTGCCCGTCTTGTACCGTCTCTTCATCTTCTTCACTGTCGTCAACTCGACGTTGTTAGGGAACACGGGGGCTCTCAGAGGTGCCATCTCGTTGTCCCACTTCTTTTGCAGAAGTTCATCGAACGCCTGCGTGTCAAAACGGAAGAGAGAAAAGAAAGAGGTCGGGAAGGGGATGGTGCATCAGACGAAGAAAGAGAAGCCTACTAAGCAGAGGAACGAAAGCAGGTGACACGACAGATTGAAGACACAGACGAAGAGCCGACAAAACGAAAACAATTCCCTTTCTTACTGCACTTGAGATTTTCCATCAAAGAGTTTCTCCACTCTCACTGCACGTGGGGTATGGAGTCTATCCCTAACACCATCTTTTGCGCACCTCTCCAACGCACGAATCAAAAAGACGCTTCACACAGCGAGAGAGAAGAGGACAGTAATAAAAAACAGATTCGTAAAAACAGAGAGCAAACACAAGCAAGAGAAGAGATTAGACAGACCCACCTCGGGGCTATCATAGACGCTCTTCCCCCTCTCATCCAGAATCTCAGTCCAGGGTACGTCTGCGAATCCGTTCTTCACACAAGAGTCCAGCATGTGCATGGCCGCCCACTCAGGAGGGCAGTTCACCGGCACGCGAAGGGGGTACTTGATCACGGCTCCCGTGGGGTCATCCGCCTGCATCCATCCATCCATGAATCCCCCCCCCGGGTGTTTGGTGTCATTCGAGATGTTTTCCTATCCGTGCGGCACGCATGATGCTGTTCCAGTACTGTGAAAGCACCGGCTTACACGGGCCCGCTTGAAACAGAGTGGGAAAGACACAGGTGCAGTGAGAGAGCAAGAAAGACCGGCCGGAAGAAGGGGAAGCAAAACAACAACATGGCGCACACAGATAAGCCGAAAAGAATGCTCACGGATCGAAGAAGCGCCCCAAAAATGCCGCGCAGCTGCAGGTGTCCCGCGTCCTTTCACGGTGTTGAAATTTCTTTCCAAACGACAGACAAGACAAGACAATACCGTCTGTCTGTCTGACTGACCAGAGGCAGAGGTCCTGGAGCGATGTCGTAAACGAAGGTTCCGTTGACGCCCGTGTAATCCATGGAGCCCCAGTCCACCATGACGAGGTCGAGATTGTCGTTGGGAGCCAGACTGTTCTCTGGATTCACATTCCGGATGTCGAACATGTCCGTGTAGAGCTTCTTGTACACGTTCTTGTTCAACAACTGCTTCAACTTGTACTCCTGCAGCGGAACCAGCAAACGCACACACGCACACACACAGAGACGCGCTTTGAGCTCTCTCTGCTTTTCATTTTTGCCCTCGAATTTCCTCTTCCCCCATGCTCCTTTCTCTTTGCGCGTGTGTCTGCAGATGCTCTCGCCTCGAGGAGTCGGTCATTACTGCCTTCCCTTGAGCACCCACACAGAAAGAACAAAAAAGCGCAAAAAGACAAAGTGATACCACTGAGCAGAGAGGGCGAGAGGCAGGGTAAGAGACAGACAGACAGCCAGACACACAAGCAGATGGACGGAGGGAGAGACAGAGAGAGAGACATGCAGACAGACAGACCTCCTCTCGAGAGTACTGAGACCCTCTGGGGAATTTCGCGTCGTCCAGCGTCGTGAATCCGTGTCCGATCACCTCGCCGATCTTCAGAATGTCCCTAGTGGCGAAGGCCTTTCTGATCTGCATCAGCGGGAGGGAGGGTAAGTCAGTGAAGAAAAAGAGAAAGAGAAAGAGGAGAAGAGAAGAGGAACACGATAGAGAAGAAATGAAGGACTGTTGCTCTGAACTGAAAATGCAGAAGAGAGGGGCATCGGAACAAGGAAAAAAAAAAGGACAATTCACTTTACACATTGCGACCCAGGACTGCACTTCCTTCCGCTTGCTTTCTTGTATTCAGCTCTGAGAAGGAAGGACGACATCCGAGCATCACCAACACCCGGTGAGTGGCGGAAGGGAGACAGACACGCAGAAAAAGAGAAAGACAGGGTAGCAAATGGGAGCCCGAAAGGCAAATACAACAAGGACCAGTGGCTGAAGAGAGAAAAAGACAAACCAATTCGTCTCCGTCCTCGAAGGTCATGTTCGTCACAACTCTCCAGCTGTTAGTGTCCAGGTTTGGGTTCATCATGTTGCGCTCCCACAGCCAGGCGGCCTGCGCACACCCATGCACTCATACACTTACTCACTCTCATCACGGCGCATCTCTGATGTTCGCAACCACCACACACATACATGTAGACTAGTACACGTTCTCTCTCTCGCTAACACATACCCACGCACCCTCACGCTAGGGGGAGAGAGAGACCTCAGAACTCTCTTTCAGAGAGACGTGGGACGAAAGGAAGCGGGAAGGACAAGGTGAGGGAATAAAGAGAAGGCGAGAAAACAAAAATGGTCATGCATCTGTCAACAACAACAAAAGAGACCTTTGCCGACTCTCCCTCCCTTTGGTTGTTCTTCCACCCAGTCCTCCCTCCACTTCTCTGACATCCCTTCCTCTCCGTGTCTGTCTCTCCGTTCCTTCGAGGACCCTTCGAATACACAAACCCACAGCTCGGCAGCTTACGAAGAAGAACCCGTTCCCCTGTAAGCCCTCCCCCTTTCCCTCTACCTACCTGCCGCCTACCTACTTGCCTACCTGTAGACACGCTTTGTACCAAAGAATGAGGTTTCTTTGGAACAAAAGGAGCCGGTTGATTTTGTTGCCAAGGTCTGTGCCTGTCTCGAGGTTGGTGAAAGTCTTGGCCTCCAGCAAGGGGAACGATGTCTTGAATCGCGTGAGGAAGCCTGCAAGGCCAGAGGTGTGAGGGTCCGCGCCCCAGTCGGGCTGCAGGCAGGCAGGGAGGGTGCAAGAAAGAATGCCAATGCAGAATTCAGATTTCGCCTCGGGTTGCAGGCCGGTGTGCGGAAAGAGTTCCCGGCCGGCCCGCATAGAGACAGGGCAGACAGACAGGGTTGAACGAGAAAAAGGTTGAATGTGAAAAAGACCTGTCAAATTGCCTTCATACCTCCCCGCCAACGGGCCCACTTTAGACCGCCAGGATTCCACCCAGGCGTCCTTGCCTGAGCACAATTCTCTTTTTCTTTCTTTTTTTCACGTCTTGTAAGAATTCCCCCCCACCTGGAAAGTATGGATTCTCTCCATCCGTTGCTTCCCGAGGACCACCTCTTCCCAGAAGGGCTGTTGCAGGAAGAGGTAGGAGTCTACTCTGGACATCTTCATGGTGGACAAGGACATCTCCGCAGGGGTGTACTCCTCGATTTGCCTATCCATCTGCTCCAACTCCTCAGCAGAGATGGAGCCCCGTTCCTTGGCTGCATCTCTCTTTGCCTTGAAGTTTTCCACTCGCTCGTAGAATTCGTCGAGATAGATCTGATCTTGGTCGAAGAGCTTCGGCAATTGCTCGGCGAGAAACCAGTGAGTGCGCATGATCTGAAGAGGAAACACACGAAAAGAGAACAAAGAGAACACATCTGATACCGAAGTTGGCGTGAGTGCCTTCAGGGCGAAATAGAATCAGCGCAAGCGAACAAAGAGATGCACAGAAAGGAACACACACATTTTTGGACACGATACTGATGGGAGCAGTTTTTCCCCAATTGGAATTTGAGACTCGCTCCTGAGCAAAACAAGGCAGCAGACCAGAACTGGGCTGTTGCAAGAGCGGAAGGAAGAAAGGAAAGGAGGACCCGCTGCCCATTTCTGCACCTCCTCTCCCTCTGTTCCTACACTGAATGAACGACTGCATGCATCGCTCACTCACTGACGCAAGCACGCACGCACGCATGCACATACCTCGGACTTCCATGGGAACTCTCTGGTCTCGTCGTCGTTTCTCTTCTTGAACATCGGGTCTATTCGGGCAACCGCCAGCTCTCCCCAGTTGCTCTGGCTGCCCGACGTAAAGATCTTCTCATCTGCAATGGAAGAAGTATCGCCTTCTGGAGAGATGTCCTGGATCTCTTGCATTTCGTCCTCTGTGGGACCCTCCGCCTGCCGCCTCTGTATACTGCACAAGGACACGGACACACACACATATGTAGACACACACAGACACACAGACTCTCTCTGTCTTTCTCTCTCTCTCTCTCTCACACACACACACACAGACACACACACAAGCGGAAAGCGAGGGACACCAAACCCATCACAGACTCACTTCTGGCACAACAAACAGTTTGTCTTATATGACACGAGGCAAAGTAACGGCGTGTGTGTGAGGAGGGAAAAGACATCGACCGTGATCGACGGATGGTCGGCAGAAAAGGAAAGGAACGAAAGGAAAGACATCTGGATCAGTTTCTTCACAGGAAATAAAGAGACAGCTCCCCTCGTGCACGGGTAGAAGTCCACCTCGAATCCAACTGATGACATTTGTCTGTAGGAAAGTTTGTTTGACAGAAAGGTGCGGTATTGCTCTTCTCCTTTGCAACTGGCTGGGGCCCGACAACTCGTTGAGTGAGAGAAAGGTACCGACTTACTTTTCCTGGATCTTCTGGACTTTCTCCTCGATTCTCGCTTGCACGTCCATCATTTTCTGCAGGAGGGCGGGCTGTCTCTTGACGATCTCCTCGAACTCCTTGGGGGGGACCTTTCGGACAAGCATGCTGCCGTCCTTCATGCCGTACTGCAGACAGACAGACAGACAGACAGACAGACACAAACGCAACAGAATGTTTTCTGTCTCTCACCCTGAACAGAAAGACACATTTCTTTAAGTGCTTTCTTTCTGCTCATTCTTTCTCAGAAAGTTGTTCCCATTTCTCTCTCTATCCCTCCCTCTCTCGACAGGTCCATTTAGTTCTTCCTCCTTTCCTCTCTTCCTCCCCTATGCTCCCTTTCCGCATCTCTGTAGGCTGACCGGTGCCATATTCTGCCAGTGTGCAATCGTGTATGGAGCGGTCTCATTGTAGAAGGTCAAAAGAGTTCCTGGCGTCTCCAGTGGCAGCGTTGTATCCTGCATCTCCTCCATCTCCGCCAAGTCTTCCTCATCCATATCGGGATCATCCAGGTCTTCTCCCTCCGCCATGGGCCTCTCCTTCGCGGCGTTCTGGTGGTCTCGGGAGACCATGAAGGCCGTGCGGAACTTCTTCAAGTTGTCTCTGTCCAGACTCACTCCTGGAGGGGGGTCCCTTCCCTCTATGAACCTTGTGACTTCGTTCTCGAATTTGGCGAACCCGGGGTCCCCCGTTCTGTTCAGGTCGTATTTTTGAGAAGGATCGTCCCAGTTGTCGTTGACTTCTGTGAAATCTGATCCTGCAGAACCGGGGGGGAGACGGAGAAGGCCGGAGAAGAGGAGGAAAGGGAGTTGACTCGTGCAAATGAGCAGAGAGAGGAAGACAACCCCTTCAAGATGTATCGCGAAGAGCATAGAGAAAGGGAGAAGTAACGAAGCAAAAAGAGAAGCAAAGATGGAAACAGACAAGACACAGAGACCACACGAAGAAACTTCTTCCTCGCTGAAAAGAAAGGTAGTCAACAACGAGTCAGGAACTGAGACGAGGTGGAAACACGCAGAGGCTGACATAGACAGAAACACGCACAGGCAGACATAGACATACCATCAGACGAAGCCCCTGAGACTTCCTCTGCACTTCCAAGACGACCTTCTGCCGTCTGCAGACCCATACGGGCGCTTCTCTGCACACACACACACACACACACACACACACACACACATGAGAGGAGACATGCTTGTGAACGAGACGGGCTTGAGCATAAATTGGTGGGACCGACAGCTGGAAGAGAACAAACCCCGTCAGCTTACCTACCGATTGGGCACCCGTCACTCGTCTCTGAAGAAGAGGAAGTGGTCGCAGTGACCTGTCATCCCTCAGGTGCCGCTGTGCGTGGAGCGGACGATTCAAAAATGCGCTCACCGCCACTACCGAGACGGCGGCTAAGAACACCAAAAGAAACATGTTTTAAATAATTCAAACACCAGCGCTCTGAGGAATGAGCAAAGAACAATCTAATGGGACCAGATGACCTAGACCTTACAGATGCGTACGCCCAGAGCGGTGACAAAAGCAAGAAGAAAAATGAACTTTAACAACCGCCGTAAATTTTTTTGGGAGACGGAAGAGTCGAAAGTGCCTCGCGGACTGTGCAGCCTAAACCTGCTATTCAGGCAGAACGGACATACAAGTAGTCAGCGGTACGTACGCATGTGGTCTTTGTAATGTGGCGCAGAGGGTCATGCTACTGCACTGAGTTTGTCTGCGCCGAAAGCTTAAATGAAGAAGCTGTGTGTCACAGCAGTGCATGACTGCACGGGAATTCGGAGACAACAACGTGTTTTTTACGTGTTGCTGTGGTTTTTGGGGCCCAAATGCCGCTGCCGCGAACTGCCCCCTACGCCACATTTACTCTGGGGCCGGGGCCCCTTCAAGCGTTTTTCTTTTCGTTACTTTTGCCTTTTGGGGCCTCGCAACCGCGGCAAGCTCCTTGCACTTTCACTCATCGCGCGGGGTCGTCCGGGTTCAGACTTCGCTTTCCCGGGCCAGCCATGCCGTCTCGAAATTTTGCAGTCTCCACCATCCCGACATGCAGCACCGAAAACACAAAGCCATACAGCCACACGAAGAAATCTGTTGAACCGCTCTTTCACCCCATGTGTGCCTGACTTCCTCCTCGTACATGTATTGACAAGTAGTCGAGAGCACCGAGCTGCTGACAGAGTTTTCTTTCAAAAGGAGACGAGACGTCATTGAACCAAGCAGACCACGATTTTCATGATGAAGTTCGTTCTTCCGTCAGCAGCTCTCTTCGCTGTGGCTCTCGGTTAGTCGACTTGTCCCTCTATTGTCATCCGTTAGCCCTCGTCAGTGACTAGATCAGCATAAATACTCCCCCCCGTGCGTGCGTGTGGGTGTGCAGGCCACGACTCCGCCTTCGTCCCCTCCGCCCCCGTGCTGAGCCGCTCACGAGACGCCGCAGTTACCCCCTTGCGAGCAGCAGAGGGCATGCTTGGGTCTGGTCAGTCAGTCGGTTGGATTGCTCTTGGCTTCCGAGGTCTGTGTGCGATGTACTTACATGTAAATGCCTCTTCTTCCGGGTCTTTGTGTCTGCATGGGTGCGTGCAGATGTCGAGACTGGCGGAGTCTTCGACCCCCTCGGGTTCGCAAAGGATGAAGCCTCCCTCTACAAATACAGAACAATTGAGTTGAAGCACGGTGAGTCGACTTGAAGGTTTCCACTCATTCTGTCTTTTGCTGTCGGTGCCACAGAGTTGACATATGTGGTCTTGTTCGGTGTGTTTGCAGGCCGGTTGGCAATGCTTGCTTGCTTGGGGTATTTCGTTCAGACCGCCGGACTTCACTGGCCCGACCCTGTGTTCTCTGAGCGCGCCCCTCTGGCCGAACTCCAGAAGCTTGCCACTGAGCGCCCTGCTGCTCTCGCACAGATCGTTGCTGCCCTGGCAGCGATTGAGGTGACCATCGGAAAGCAGGACCCCGACAAGTCAGTCAGCGGGCGGGCGTGCGGGCGTCGCGGTTGAATTTCTTTCATTCCTTGAGCCAGGGAGAATGCGGGGTTGCTTCAGGGCCAGAAATCCTCGTGCAATTGAGAGAGAAAGAGGGGACAGGGGGGCAGAGGAGCATGCATGAAGGGTGGATGGGGGGGATCTGGAAGGGGGGAGGGGACTTGCAGGGGAAGCGACGGGTGAGGAACGACTGCTGGAGGAGAATTTAAAGGAACGGAGGAGGTTGAAAATAGATGGATGAAGGGAGGGAAGGAGGCAGGCAGGGAGGCATGAATGGATCAATGAATGAATGAATGGAGAAGAAAAGGATTAAAGCACTCTCGATTGAGTGGAGCGACTGCGATTCATTGTTTTCTCTCCGTCTACTGCGGACTAGCTTCACGCAGGATGCGGCACAGTGCGATGATGCATGCCTGGAGCGCCTGTATTTATCTGGCTTATGCCGACCCTGGAAGAATTCAGTCTGCCTCGGTGGCAGAATTCCTTCTGGATTTGATTCGTCTCTTCCAATAAAAGAAGAGAACAAAAACGAAAAACGTAATTAACTCGATGATCTGAATCTATGCAGGGCCCCCGGTGAGCTCGGACTTGGTGCCAGGTTTATCCCTGAGGACCAGGCCGATTTCGAGGCTCTCCAGCTGAAGGAACTCAAGAACGGACGCCTTGCAATGGTCAGTCTCTTTCACTCACTCCCAGTCATTTATATAGATACAGGCAGGGAGGGAGTGGAACCAAAGCACTCACTGCCTATCAAAGAAAGAGGCCCCTTCATTGCCCGTGGCTGCTTGATTGGAAGAAGACAAACGAAAACGTACAGAAACACATCTGGGACCTGAGGATGGAGCGGTCGCCTTGTGGTCACACGGGAGAGAGGAAGGGGGGGGGCAATCATGTGTCGTAGGAAGGAGGCCTCACCTGGAGACTGTCTGCTGGGAGGGAGGGACACTTGATTGAAACAGCGGGAGGCTTCGCTGCATCAGCAAGAGGGGTATATCTCAATTGGGAGTGCATTGGACTGATGACGAACGGGGGGTTCCTGAATGTGTGCATGACTGAGAAATGAGGGCGGTGGTGGGGGAGAGACACTCAAAAAGATGTATGCTAATTGGATCTGCTTTGCTTCATCTGCTTCCTCATTGCTCCTGCTCGTGCTTTCTCTTCGTCATGTTTCCTCCCTCTCCCGTTTATGTCTCTGTTCGAGTGTGTAAGAGTATGCGTCTTTGCGTATGCATCCGCAAGTGTGCGCCACTCACGTGACTCTTTTTCGATGCCCCTGCTGCCTGCCTCTGTGGTCACTTGTTTGCTTGTTTGTTTGCTTGCAGTTCTCCATCGCAGGAATGATTCTTCAGGAGGCGGCTTTCGGGACCGACCTGTACTTGAACCCCTACTCCGGGGGGGATGAATAAACATGAATAAATGAACCGGTGTTGCGTGCCATGTACATGATCAATGATGAATGCGCTCACATGGAACAGGAAGGAAGTTCGTGATGAATGGGTGATGTGTTTGTAGTGAATGACTATTTAGTACTGAGTTTTTTGATACAACCAACCACGTTGTGGGTGCCGGGCTCTTTTCGGATGCACGCGGCGAATAGGGGGGTGGGGTGTCTCTCTCGTCACTCCTTGCTTGAAGGCTTTGCAGGCAAGGGGTCTGGGTCGATTGGTGTCTGAGGGGAGGGGGGGGCGGGTAAGAGGCCACTTCGTCTGTCTGTTTGCCTTTCTGTCTCTCTGTCCGTGTCTTGAAGAGAGGAGGGGATGGAATAGAGCAGTGCCCACGTCTGCCAGGCGCTGCGTGACTGCAATTTTCAATTTGGTCGACGCCTTTGTCTCCTTGTTTCTGATGTGCGTGTGTGTGCCTTGCTTTACACATATCCGTGTAAACTGCCCTCTCAAAGCTAGACGGACGAGGTTGAATCAATCCCTCTGGACAAAAAAGAAGAAAAACGAAGCCCCAGTCTGAAACAAAAAGAAGGAAAAGGAATTAAAGAAAGAAAAAGAAACGTCTCTCCCTCCATTCCGTGCTCGAAAACACGGACCGACAAGCATTCACGATTCCCATCTCCATCTAAGTTTCGCTGCAGAAGCTTTCAGCAAACCATCTCTTCCCGTCTTCCTCTTCGATGGACCTCGCAAGTCCCTGCATGTATCTGCGTGCTGGGGCGGAAGGGGGCGGTTGTGTCGTGTGTTTCGCTCTCGCTCATCTTGTAAGTGTGGGTCTGTCTTGATGATGCATGTCTCGCCTGCTCCTCTGATAAGGGCTTTTCCCGTTCATGGGCAGGTTGTTCTTGAGTTCTGCAATCCCAATGAACAGGCCGTGATGTAGACCCGCTTTTGAGTGAGAGTGGAGCATGCCCGCCGTCTCCTGTCTCCTCTTTGAGGGACACCCTCAGCATCCGTGCAGGGTGGGTGCTTCGACCATTTTCCCCTTCTCTTCGTTCTCTTTCGTCTTGACTGGCTTTTCCGCGAAGAGGGTTTGCTTTTTTGCTCCGGCTGCATAAGGTCTTTTGGCGATCCGGGTTTTTCTGGCGCTGGGGGCGAAGCCTCACAGCGTTTTGTCGTTGCATGGTGGCCGGGGGGGGGGCTGGCTGCCTTGGACTGCGCGTTTCTCTCGGGTTTCCGACAAAGACGATCGATCGAAAAGACTGATTCACTCCTCTGATCAGTGGTCGACGTGCAGCTGTTCGGCCTCTGCCTCTGAAGACTGAATTTCTTCATTGAGGAAAGAGGGAGCGAGGCAGGGATAGAGACTCCAACAAAGAAAACTGCAGAAAAATGGGAGACTGATCGTTCCAATTTCTTCAGCAATTTCTTCTCAGGTGGAAGAGCCAGGGTCTTTCTTCAGCAATTGTACCGAAAACCGTCCGAGAAGTTAATACGGGTCTGCGCGGAATGTATTGAAGCAAACATACACAATTAATCTCCTAGTTAATCTCTTAGTAGAATATAAATTGTTGTGCATTCAATTGCTTCATACATAAAAATTGAAAGTTACAATTCGGATTGAATGAATTCTCACTGTGTGATATAGTAGTGTATACGTCTACTGACATAAAG
Organism: Chromera velia; assembly: GCA_018398765.1. Taxonomy (NCBI): domain Eukaryota; family Chromeraceae; genus Chromera; species Chromera velia. Next base: position 38,072 of record JAHBMJ010002831.1, read on the forward strand.
TCTAAATAAACATAGAATTAGTTTGAATTTGTGTTAAAAAATTTGTTTTAATTCTAGTACGTTCATTCTTCGACCTGCTTCGATATGTTTTTATCCTAATCCTAAATTCTTAATCCTATTCGTGATTTTGTATACTTCAAAAACGTAAACGAATTTCGAAAAAAAGTTTTTTATGAATTTTTTTCTCAAGTATTCTCAAGATGAAGATTTTTAGTCGCAAAAAAATAAATAAATTGAAGATTTGAACATGAATTTTAATTATTTTCTTTTTTTGTATGTGTGAATTAGACTATGATATAGTACCTAGAGGGCAGCCAATTGTACCAAATCTTCCATCGACCGCGCAACTATTTTTTTCTCTCACGTGATATTGACAAAACGTAAAGTTTGTGTTATGTACAAATTGTGTGCTGTAGTGTACCCCTAGGAGTACGCACAAACTCTGTATAAACTGAGAAGTCGCACCAGCTGCTTGACCAGCGCTGTCCCGGCGGCCCTATGTTACACCGGGCTCCGTCCCCAAAGAGCTGATCACCAAATTTTGGAATAGGAGAGGAGAGGGTAGGGAGGCGCCAGACGCAGAGGGATAAGGAAAGTCGAAGACACAAGGGGTAGGGGGCCAGACAGACAATACAGAGTTAGAAAAAAGGGGTAGGGCAGGCCTCGTTGGGTTCCTGCAGGGAAGGTACCTAGAGAATTGATAGAGAATTTTTAGAAAAAGAAAAGAGCAGGCCAAGCAGTATCCCCCACCTCTCCAGAGACACCCCCCTCTTCAGGGCAACCAAAAGACGGTACAGTGTTTTTTGATTTTACTAGCAAAAGACGGTACAATTACAGTACAATGGCCCCCCAAGACCATCTTAGGAAAATCTATACACTTAAACTAAAGTCTTAAAGAAAAAAGAATCAAAGTTCTAGAGAGTCTAATAATCTAAAATAATATAGAACTTGTTCACATCCATGAAGTTTGAACAAAACATTTTATAAACTCTAGAGAGCCTAGTAAATTGATAGTAACAGGAATTAATTAAAACGGCGATTTACATAAAAGAACATATTCAAAATTATTCACATAGCTTCATATATAGAAGTACAGAGCGACGGTGAGACGGCAGGTGAATTTGAGGCCAGAAAGATGGCAGGTGAATTTAAGATGGCAGGCGAATGCGCCTGGTCCGCCTACGAGTTCATTTTCGACAGAAGGAGGAACGGCCTGAAACAGGAGCATCAAGACGCTCTGGTGAGTGTCTACACAAACATGAAGCTGGTGAGGATGCACAGGAAGAAGGGGGGGGTGAGGAGAGAGGGTGTTTGGAAGGGGAAGGCAGAGGGCCTCCCGATGTGGCAGGACGGTGCGGTTGTCGAGGAGGTTGGGGGGGATGAAGTCCTTACTGAGCGTCTAGCTGCTCTTGGGCTTCAGCCTGTGGAGCCTTTCCTCAACTCTGACGAGGAGAGTTGAAGAGAAGCAGTAGAAAAAGGAAGGAAGACAGTGGCTGACATACTGACCTGACCAGTAGAAAGAAGCCTTAAACCGTTCATCATCCTGGGGCCGCTGCATTGCCCCTGCTTATTTGTTTTGTGTTCTCTCTTTTCTTTCGAACGTCCGACTGACCTCCAGCACAGACAGGCTGCTTGTCTTTGGGTTAGGCAATTATGATAAATGGTTTATATTATAATTCTAGTGTTTAGTTATGCTTATACACGATGCTATATTAGCCTATGTAGACCCTTAGAAGCCTATAAATTAATTTTTTTAATATAGGTAGTGTATTACAGTACGGTATTTTTTCATTTTTTAAAAAAATCGTACAAGACGGCGTAATACTGCGTAGTACGGTGTTCTTTGGATGCCCTGCCCCCTTTAGCTTCTTCCTCCAATTTTTTGTTTCACATTTCTACCTTAAAGTGCACTTCTGACTCCCTTTCTCCTTATCCTTCTTCACCTTCTTCACCCTCTTCTTCGTCCTCTTCTTCTTCTTCTTTTTCTTCTTCTTTTTCTTCTTTTTCTCTTCTTGGTTATTCTTAATCTTCTCTTTCTCGTCCGTCCGCAACCTCTTCAATTCCTCTTTGGGTGTTCGAAATACCCCCTCCTTCCCTTTCCTCCCTGTCTGTACCTTTTGAGGTAGTCAGACAAACAAAGAGACAACTGGTCGTTGCGACGTTGAATGTAGGCAGCTTGAGATTCAAAATTTCTAATGGGTTTCTTGATAGATGGCTGCGAGGGGTAGACATCATTGTACTCACAGAAACACGGTTTCCTTCTGCAAAGGTAATTGTGGAAGAGCATTCTGGCTGGAATTATTCGTATAGAGAGTGGCATAAAAGGAAGCTGGGGGTGCATGGAAAGGCACAGGACAAGGAACGAAATACAGGTAGGGTCTGCATTCTTGTTAGAAAAAGTCTGCAAGCCCATCTGAAACCTCAATGGAAACTATATGGGCCGAACATTGTCAGACTGCAGTTACAAGCCTTAGGGTGTATAGAAGAAGGGGGGAAGACACAGAAGATGGGGGATGGGGGTTCTCTTTTTATTTTTGGTGTACACTTTCTGCAGAGAGGCGCTGGTAGGGGTTTGAGGCCCCTGGGCAAATTGAGGGACGGGATCTCAAAAAAATAGGAAAGGGAATTTCTGTTGGACGCGGTGTGTGATCATGTCCCTCTATCGGCCAGGCGACTAGTCCTGGAGGATTTCAATTCACATATCGGAGCAGAATTCTAAAAGTGTACTCGAGTGCACTATGGGTTACGTGGGAGAGAGAGATAGCCTCAGAAGAGACAGAGCACAGAGAGAATATGGAAAGGGCCTGGAGGGAGCAGAAGAAGGAAATGGGATGGTTCAGGGGATGTTTAAAGAGTCAGAATGCAGAGTACAAGACTTAGTAAACGCTGAAGGTCGCGCTTTGCTGCGGTTATACGAGGCTTCAAACTTGGTGCCGATCAACGGCATGAAACTGAAGAATCAGGAAAAGAAAATTAACATTGATTGTTTGGGGGGGACCTGGTGTACATTTTTTAGAGAAAGCAGGCCGTGCTCTGTAATTGACTTCATTTTAATTGACCCTATACTTTAAAAATGTCTTCTTGGAGTTCTTTTAGAATTGAAATGTTTGCTAATACTGCTCCAGAACACTGCTCAGTTTCATATGGCCTCACTCTGGTTGATGTGGAGTCGCTTCCCCTCCCCACCTCCCTCCTGCATCCCTTACTGATCCCTGCCCCCCTTTTCAGGGAGCCGTGCAGAGTCTCACCGGTAAGGGATGAGGAGCTTACAAAGATAGCGACTTCCGTGCAGCAGCTCGCGGAAATTCGCGGAGGCATGTTGGCCAAGTCTCTGGGAGGCAGGCCTGACGGCAGCTGAGGTTGAACACAATAGATTCAATTTGACTCTTTCACCCATTCCCCCCCCCCCNNNNCCCCCCTTCCCCCCCCCATGACCCAATCCCCCCTGCATTCATCCCTGTTTCCCTACCTGAGAAGATCAAGGACCTAGCAGGCAGATCGAAAGAGAAGCTGGCAGAACCGGAGGGAAGGAAGCAGAGGAGTAAGAAGAAACATAATAAAAGGAAGGATGGAGAGACAGCTGCTCCCTGGTAGGACAGTGAGTGTAAAGAAATGAATAAACGGGTAAGGAGAGTAGAGAAAGAGCTAAGAACACGAGTTGTGCTAGGTAGGAGGAGTAACGACAGGTCTAGAGAGTATAGAAACAAACAGAAAGACAAGCTTATGAGAGAGAAGAGAAGGTTGATTGCAAGAAAGAAGGCGGCGTATATGCGTATACAGGCAGAGCGCCTTGCTTTGGAGGTGGCCAAAAACCCCTCAGGAGTATAGAAATGGAAGAGGGCACAATAGAACGGAGGGGATAGAGTGGGGAGCAGGCCTTCTACAAATACAGTAACTTTTTTAAACTTCTGGGCGTCTGTGTTTGAAGGAGAAGGACTTCCCGGCTTTTTTCTCCCCTCCAGCCTGGGCCCTCTGTCCCTCCTTGGTCCCTTTTCTTCTTTCTCTCTCTGTGCGAGAAAGTCATTAAAGAAATAAACCCTAAGAAGGCAGCCGGACTTGAGGGTCTCTCTCTTAAGTATGTTGCTCTGTGTTTTGGCTCATTGCGTCTCTTGTATTTTCTTCTTTTTATTTTTTTTAATCTCTTTCACCTCTTCTCTTACTGGTCACCCACATAGAATTTCCTTTGCATCGTCCCCGCCCCTAAAGGCCCTGTGTCTCCATTGGCAGATGAATGGAGGCCCATATACATAGCAAGTCTAAGACTTCTTGCCAAGCTCTTTGCCCTGCTTATGGATTCTTGTCTTCGTCTGAGAACAAGGATCGATGACAGACAGATAGGCTTCAGCAAAGGGGTCGGAACTAGAGAGGCGATTCATGTTTTGTTTGTTTTATCAAAAACTGCAAGAAATAAAAAGAGACCGTTGTTTGTTTCCTTTGTAGACTTTAGTAGGCATTTGACAAAGTAGACAGGAAAAAACTGATAGAGAGGCTTAAGGAAGAAGGGCTGGGGGAGAGGGACATTCGAATGATTTATGCGATGTATGTCAAAGTAATGGGGAAGATTGAGGGCTCAGACAATATGTTTGAGGAAGGAACAGGAGTCAAGCAAGGGGATCTACTCTCTCCTCTTCTCTTTCTTCTCTTTATTAATAACATCCATACCTCTATTAGCCTTCAATATAGGGAGCTCCGGTAAGAAAAATGAGTAAACCTTCCCGAGGAAGCGAGCGCCTGATGGAGGGGGGAGTTAGAGGCTCAGCCCAGAGCCTTAAACTCCTCCCCCCCAGACATACCCCCAACAAAAGTGAGGTTGGGAGACCTACTGTTTGAGAACATTAGATATGCCGATGACCTCGTTATCTTCGGACACTCCCCTCAAGACCTCCAGAAGAGGATTGATCGGTTGGCTACCTATTGTGACAAGTGGGGGTTGACGGTGAATCTGAAAAAGACAAAGGTGATGAGATTGGCAGGTAGAGGAGGGGTAGATAAAATTTATTTCAAGGGTCGGACGGTCGAGTGGGTAGAGAGTTACAGATATCTTGGCTGTCAGGTTTTTTCTGATACGAACCCTCGCAAGTCTGTGACCACCAGACTTGAAGCCGCAGAAAGGGGAGTTGGGGGGGCTATGGGTCTGTGTGCGTCAATAGGTATGCTCTCCCCCCACAGTTGCATATCCCTTTTTAAGGGAACGTGGGAGCCCGCCACCACCTATTCCCTTGAAGCTCTCCCCCTTCAGGAATCTGACATCCAATGCTTAGACTCCCTCTAGCTTCGTTTTATGCGTTAGTCTCTCCGTCTGCCCTGGAATTCTTTTATGTTTCCCACCCTTGCAACCGTTAGGCTGAGGCCCATGAGAGAGATTCTCAGTGTTAGAGTGGGGGGGTATAATTTGAGAAGTCTCTCCCTTGCTCGATTGGCTTTACCTCAAGCATTGTGGGCATATCACAGGAGGGGGGAGTTAACAGCGTGGTCAGGGTCTGCAAAGAAGCTTGTGCAACCCGTCATTCCTGCCCTCCTGGAAGGTAAACCAGATGAGGTCGATTTCAGAATATCAGATAGTAAGCTGAGAAGGGGAACGAGAAACAAAGAAGTGAACGAATAGATGGGGGACTGGGTAAACCCAGCCTCTATTACAGAAAGGAGAGGGGGGAGGCAGAGGAGACAAGGAATGTATAGAAGCATGTTTTTTCCTCCATCTGCTTGCCTGACCGAATATCAGAAGGAGAATAGTAGCAGCCAACGTTTTGTAAAATTAGTTCTCGGAAGTTTGGTGGAGGGGAGGGGGGGCTCATGGTCTGCCTTGGCAGAACCTCTCGCCAAGCAGTTCTTGTCTTCCCCCGGAGCAGTTTTCTGCCCTTTGTTCTATGCCATTGTTGTAGGGTGGGCAAACCAGGGGGGGGGGGTTGAATCAATTTGCAAAGCCTGTACACGTGTAGAGAAAAGTTGGGAGAAATTGATTGACGATCCGATTTACCGTCTGATAACTTATGTCCGAACGGAGATGCCGTGGGGGAGACTGAGTGATCTCTGGTATAGGCGACTGGAGCGTAGGTCGATAGAAGAAGTGTGTAAGTACGGAGAGAGACAGGAAGCCCGAGGGGGCAGGGGGGTGCATGGGGCAGGCCGAGGAGCAGGTAAGGCGGTACTTCTCGCTTCTTCTTCAGAGGGACGCCCGAAAGGCCAGTGCCCTCATTGTTGCATGCCTAGGACCGGACTGATCGATCCTGGGGAGCAGTGTTTTGCTAGCTAGTAGTCCTAAAGTTCGGCCGCTTTAGGTGAGCATTCGCTAGCGTGCTCCTAGCTTGCAATATGACATGAATGCTCACAGACTGCCCTTTACCATTGGGACACGATGGCTGGCGGGTTAAGTCACCTCATCATCATCATCATCAGGTGCACTAGTCTCAGCTTCATTGAATCAATAGCGAACTGGTTGGCTGCTGTTGGCTAGGCTGTTGGTGCCGTTGCTGCCAGCTGTCTAATGCACGCGCGTTTAATAGTATACACACATTCAGCCAGCCCTGGCATCCCCCACTTCGATTTCTCCCGAGGGAGCATACTCGATGCCCAACCCGAATCTGGCAGTGTAGACGTCTGCAGAGACTGCAGAGGGGTCAGTGGCATTCGAGAGTCTTCTCTCTGCAAATTTCTCCAAGGCGCTCTTTCTCTCCTCTCTGCTGAACGCCTCCATAGACTTGCTGACGAGACGGGTCGTGTGTATCGTTTCTGATAGCAACGCACAGTGCGCCCGCAGAGCGTCCACGTGATCCCTCCCCAAGTCTGCCAGAGTCATGAGCCTCCTCGAGTGGTGCGCCCTCTCGGAGGTGCCTCGGTCCAACTCCAACAAGCGCCGTCTGCGATTGGACAACTCGTTCGCGTTGCCGATATTCTCACGGTAGTACCTGCACTCACACAGACACAGACACAAACAGATACACGGAATGATCGATCGAATGGATGAACACGTGAATGAATGATCTAATCAATGGAGGGAGAAAAGGAAGGAAGAAAACAGACAAGAAAGTATGGGAGAGTTTAAGCCCCTCCGTCCCACCCGGTCTCTTACTTTCTCTTTCTCTTTCTATCTGGCTCTCTGGAAGCATGAGTGTCTGTGGATGAGCCAAAGGATGAAAGGATAAATGTGTGAATGAATAAATGAGTGATTGAATGGATCAATAAATGAACGGGTGCGTCACTTGTTGGGTGAATTACTGAGTGAGCGAGTGTCCGGCTGATTTGACTGACTGATTCACCGAATTTGTGACTACGTGAAAAATATTAAAGCAATGGATAAGGGAATGAACAAATGATTGGTTTCATGAATGAAAGAAAAACAGACGGATCATTTCGATGTGAACCCCAGAAACATAGGGGAGGTCTTCTTTCTGGTAAATTATGGGGCAGAGGAAAACACAACGCAAAACAGCACGCGGGAACAGACCCTTTGAGCGTGCCGGCATTCTCACAAGCACATACCGGAATGCACGTACTTCTATCCGCACAGAAGAGAAGGAAAGAGGCGGATGGAAAGGCAGAAAAGACAGTGCGGGATAGTTTGGAAGAGAAGAAAAGAAAGAACAGAAGAGAGGCGGCCTGGGAGGAGAAAGTCGAGACGAGAGAACGGAACGAGAGAGGAGAAGAAAAGAGAAGACGAGAAGAAGCGAAGTTGGAGAAAATTGAACAGAGAGAACGACAGAAGAGGGACAAAAGAGGAGACGGGAGGAGACTCGAGGCAGGAGAGGAGAAAGCAGGAACAAAAGAAGAGGGTGGGAGAGAATGAGAGAAAAGAGAGGAAAACAAACAAGACAATGGGAAGACAGACGGAAGACAGAAAGGAGAACAAAGGGCATCCCACACACATACATATAACGATACAAACAAAGAAACGCAGAGCATGCATTGAGGTGAAGGCAGAATGTCATCGAGCTGTCTCAAATCATCCACGCAAGCACTTGTTAAATTCGATTTTTTAAAAAAGCAAGGGCAACGCCAGGCGGAGAGGGTGCCCGCAAACCACTGCAGGCAAGCAGGCGAACAGTAAGGCTCCCCGGCCAAGAAGGGTGGAAAAAGAGAGAGGTCAAGAACCGCAAAAGACGACAGGGAGGTCAAAACTCCAAAAAAACGAGAGCACAGAATGAGGACTGACTCACCTGCAATGTTCTCGAAATCTCGCGCAGATGACAGTCAGACTTCTACTCACATCCCCGATCAATTCAAGTATCCTGCTGTAAGCACGCATCAGCTCCTCCGATTGTTCACTCCCCACCTGCAGTCGCGTGCTTTGCCATCCCAGGGCCCCCCCTCCTATTGTGGCAACAGCCGTTCCACCCCCCAGACACCCCCACACCGCCCCTGCCGAAACTTCCAGAGCCGCCACAGGAGGACACAAAAGCCCTAAACCAACAGTGAAGGCCACCACGCCAGCACCCACACAAACCCCAGCCCCGGTCCTTAGCGCAACGGTTCTCTGACTCTTCTCACTTGCTGCCACCTTCTGCGTTTCCCGCGCTGTTGTCACCCTCCACCCCGTTGAAACCAACGCAGAGCTTGTCGCCTGAAGAGAGATGATTGCCTCTCCAGCGGCGGAACTGTATACTGCAGCATCCCTGCCCAGCCTCTGCAGCATCCTTTCCTCTGCAGCCTCCAAGTGTATTTCGTTGATGAAGTCCAGGTAGTCTCGAAGAAACAGCAACATGTTCTCTGAGCAAGCTTCCATCTCAACCAGAACGAACTCATTGAACGCCACGTAGACGAGTCTCACTTCTTCACGGATCGGTCGTACAGCTTCCTCTTCAGGTACACGCACCAAGTCCTGCGCCAGCTGCTGCAGCTCCTCCAGCTGTTCTCTGACGTTAGAGACGGACTTCAACCCCCAAGCTTCGACAGCCGTCTCCGTCACAGCCATGATCGCCGCAGGCTGAAAAGGAGACGAAATCGAGAATCAGACTTTTTGAAGGGAACGTAGCCACGAAAGCAGTGGGTCGTTTCGCACACGAGAGGAAGGTCTGCTAAGGCGCGGATGCTTTTACAGGCCTCTGCTCGATCCATCCGACGCCGTGTTCAGCGGCCTCCTGAATGTACGTGACTGTCATTCACCGCCCGGCCGAGCCACGCCATATCAAGCACATGCAGCGCCGCCATGCGCCGCCATGCATGCGCGCCGCCGCCGCGCGCCGCCCGGTCGGTGGCTGCCCGCGGGTATGCCCGGGTGGCGTGCAATAGCGTGCAGCAAATGGCATCATTGCAGCATTGCGGCAGCAATGAGATCAGAAAAGTGACACACCTTCTAATTCGTTCCCACCTGTCCAAACTTAATCAAGACAATGCCTTACAGTAACTTCGGACGGAAATTTCAAAGTTCGCCATTGAGTGCCTCTTTGCTTCAGTACTTTTGTTGAATTTGATTTTCTCCATCTGTAGGTGTTATTTAGATTTCTTCCGCAGTCGTCTCGTTCTTTCGGACAGACAGTTCTCTCTACTTAGCCCTTTCTACTGTTTGAACAATGGAAGGCGAAGATCCCAAGCTTCAGTTTACTGGTTACAGGGCGATAGAGAAGGCAGAGGCTGCCTATCTGGACTCAGAAAAATTTCTGACAGCTGCACAGATGTGAGCCCAGTTCTCTTAGCCGTCTCAAAAACAATGTAAACCGAGAGCAACGTACAGGTGGGCAACCTTATGGACCTCATGAAAAGGTATACGCTAGGGTCTAACACTCTGTGAGGGTACCCTTGATTTGAAGTTAGGTTTTTCAATAAAAACTTAATTTTTTGATGTTTTAAAAGAGATTTTTGGAGCTTAATTTGCTAGAAAAGCTTAAAAAACGCTAAAATAGGGTCAAGTGGCTAAGGTTAGGGTAGGTTAAAATAGATTTAGATGAGTTTCAAACCTATTCACTACGTCAAGTTTAGAATTGGTTTGGAAACCATGGTCACACCAGACTCAAACCTTCCAAACCTCTTCAAACCCGTCCTGAAGACGTTCACCCTGTTACTAAGAAAGGCAAGAGCATCAGTTTTTCTTGGATCGGCCATATTCATGGAAATGCAAAGTTTTATGCTCGTTTTGTGTTGTATAAAGATGCTGATGAACAGAGCGAGGCGAGCTATACTATGTTCATGCCAATGCTGATGCAACGCTCTCATACTCCACACTTGGACGATGTACCTAGACAATGTGCCGATCAGCGCAGTATTTTTTTGGATTCATACTGCACTAAACATTGATGGCGGCTTAATATGAATTGAAGATAGAGAATTGGAGCAAGTTGACTGGGCGTTTGAAAAGGAAATTACATTTCTGGAGGAGTCTGTTAAAGTGTGAAAGAATGAAGGCAGCTTTTATGTTTTTAAGTTTATCCTATATTCGTTGAATGATCGGTTTATCTGATGTTTCCTAGTAAAATACCAGGTTGTGTTTGCTTTACATCTTTTTTGTATTCATGCAAAAGCCATTTGGAACCAGGTTTAGACAGGTTTAGACAGGGTTGGTCACGTTGGAGGATTAGGTTTGCAAACTAACATCATGAGCGTTTGCGAACCCCAGAGGGAGAATTGACTTTCCTATATATAAAAGGTCATAAGATTTAATTTGAAAAGTTGTGTTATCGTAGGAATAAAGTCAGTGTATCCTAAAAACCTTAAAAAACCACTTTTTAGAGTTATAGCTAATCAGAGTGACGCATACCCCTAGGGTTTATAATTAAATATTATATATATATATATATATATATAGGTGTATATATATATATATATATATAGGTGTCATAGTTCCCTAGGGTATACGTGCGTGCAGAGGGTAGATTGGGTACGTGAGGCGGGGGAGAAGCTGTCTTTCTTTTCCGGTCATCTCCATTTCGTATCTTTCTCCCTCTCCAGAGACTTCTACTGTTTCTTCTTGAAAAAAGTCTTCTCTATATTGAAAGAGGCCGACGTTCTCGGATTTGGCCCCATTGCCGAGACTACAGTGCTGTCACAGAATATCAAAACATGTAGGAGATCCAGTCTTCTTTGCATGTCTTGTAGGCTACCGCTCGGTTCGTTCCAGTTAAGTGTTGCATGAATCATCATGAATCCGTATGTTGTTTTAGCCACAGTTATGAGATATACTCTTATGTTGCAGATTTGCTATCCGATGTCATGCCGCGCGCTCCATCTGATTTCAGTTCAAGATTTATTGGAGACGCGCCAGTCCTCACTGATCATTTTGACTGACTAATGACTGAGTGTTTCCTTCTAGGTAGCACCACTGACACTCCACTCCACGTTATGATCCATGAAGCAGCAGAAGTGGAGTTAATACCACTCTTGAAGTCTAGGAAGTCTCCTCTTCTCAACAAACCTAGACTTATAGATTTTCTGCAGTGTAACTCAGCCGCATAAGAGCTCTGTTTGATTTCGTCTTCAGACGCCACAGTAGTTTTGTTTCTTCCCCCATGTCATGAGGTCCCATGAGGCATCGACAGCTTTCCACTGCCTGCTTCCGCTCCGTGGCCTTACATGGAAGGTTAAATCGTCCTGCGATGCTCTGAAGGCATTTGATATTTTGAATTGCGTGTTGAGGTTTCCTATGAAGAACTGCTCGGCTGCGAGTCTCCTCTCTCTTTCCGAGACCGATAGCGTTTACCTTCCACTATCGAGCAGCCATGTACAGTCCTTTCCCTCCACTGCACTGAGCTAAGCTATATCATGCAGCAAAGATTCTTCCTAAGATTTTTTTTTAGAAAGGAACGACATTGAGGAATGGGCCTCCAATTATCGATCTCTAAAGAGACAAGAACGTTTCCTCCATCAGAAGATGGTTGTTACACCCGTTCTTCCTGCTTTCAGATAGATTTTGGGAGCAGGTGGCAAACTACTGGCAAGCAGTCTCCTCACGCAGCTCTGACGAAGGACTCTTGCAGGCCTTGGTTCTCCTGGCAAGCCCTCAGGGGGAAGGTTGAGAGGAGAAAAGATTCCATCCCCTACAGAGTTAAAAAAGGCCTTCGTTCTGTAAGAGATGTGTCAACTCTGCCCAGTTGTATAGAAGCAACTCCCACAGTTAAGATACCGCGTCTGTGGATCAAGGTGATCCGACGGCTAGAGCGATCCCCCCAGGGCCCAGGAACACACCCTACAAAGTGTGAAGTTCGACATGCTTGGGGCCCTTCTCTGTGAACAACCTGAAAGAGAACCTGTGGATCCGACCTACTGGATGGGAGACGACGAAGACAACCAGGATTTTGCTTTCTGCTTTTCTGTTTCACTACTTTCTTCTTTTTCGTTGTTTGTTCTCACTTTCTCTCATTTTTAATCCTCCCAATTTCTGTCTTCTTTCCTTGTCTTGTTGTCTCTGAAGGAACTTGAGGCTGGGAAAGAGTGGGGAGAAGTCACAGAAAAGTAGCAGAAGGATAAGTGAAAGAGAATGCGTCTCTTCTATTTCATTCGACTTCCGTTCTGCTATGCACACGCCATGGAGTACTTCAGGACGGCTGTGATAGCGTGAGTTTCCCAGTATTCAAACACCAATCGGGGAAAAGCAAAGAGAATAAAGAAAAAGAGAAAAAGAGAGAGATGGGATAGAAGAAGGCGGGTAACTTGGCTCCCCCCAGCTACCTTTTAATCCTACAAACCAACGTTTAAAGCCAACCTTTTCTCATAGTTCAGGATAAGCCCCTTTTAAGCCGTTAAGGGTCATTTGTTGTGTTTTTACGTATGCTTGGGGAGGGCTGCCAAGCTTATCTCTTGCCAAACGTTGGAAGCCTCAAAGGGGGTGACAAAGGCTATAGGCCTAGGCCAGTAGTCTAGGTAGACAACGATAATAATAATGACGTATGATGATGATGATGATGAATTCTAACTAACTAACTAACTCTTCATGTATGTTTAACCCTAACTAGGTTTGACCACTATTTGTCACACCTAGTGTCACACATAGTACACATGCCCATGAGCCGACAATGAAAAACCACACTGCAGAAAAGGCAACATATCAGATGCAGGTAAGTCACTTTGAGTCCAGTCAGTTAATGAAACGAACCGCTCTTTCCTCGCCGCCTGATCTGCTTACTGCTTTCCTGTGACTGCAGATCTGATCCCACCGCACACCTCACGTTGGAGTCTGCCTCTCTCAACAGAACTCCTTTGTGTCCAGACTGCATTGATTCAGAGTTTTCATCATTGTCAACCAACAAACAATCAGCATCAGAAGAGCCACCGAACACCCGTTCAACGTCTCTCTGGGTACCACCATCGGGACTAGAACTAGGACTAAAATCAACAACAGGTTCTTCCGCAGACCTTCCTTCGCAGACCTCCAGCTCTGCCGTATGTCCTTCAAAAAGTGTCTCACCAATCTTTTGAACAATGCCACTTCGGTGCAACTGTTTACACGCACCAGGAAGCGTCGGAGAAACATGCTGCGAAACGTCGGGGGGAGGGACACACTCAGGCCGATGCGCAGCAAGGAGCCGCTCTGCAATTTTCAGCCGAGCGGCTCCAAACCCGGCGCAAAAAGAAAAGCCAGAGAATGCAAACAGAAACACAATTGCAATCACAAGAGGCAGTTCCCAGTCCTTGACCATTTCTGCATGCAAAAGTCTCGGCGCGACGTCTCGTTTCTTTGATTTCGTTTTTTGTCCTACAGATGCCTTTCCACTGCTGTTCTGTTTCAATTGGGGGTCATACCACACTGTAAGTGCCACACGCTCAATCGATACCTCGGAGGCCTCTTCACTCGCTCCAACCTCTCTCTCTTCCTCTTGCAAATACTTCCCAAATAAAACACGAATGGTCCACGTTCCCGCAGCAAAACCCTCCAAGCCCTGAGAAACAGACTTTTGCCACTCATGAGAAAACTCCGAACGTTCTCCCCCAAAAGTCAAAACCCCCCTCCCCGACACACGGCCCCCCAACCAAATCTCAGATCCTCCGGGAGGGCACACAAACACCTGCACCTCCTTCTTCTCTGTGGAGGATGAATCAAATCGAGATCCTTCTTCTCTCTCCTCCCCTCCCTCTAGAGAGAGATCGATCTGAATATTCCAGGGAAACGAACCGAAGGGGGCTGCAATATACAGAGGGATTGAAAGCTCTGCCTGCCTCCACACCTCCCTATCCTCACCGTCCCCTCCGGTCATCTGAACAGAGGTCGTTACGGTCCCTAATCTCCGCACTGCACTACCCCCCGCCTCCGCCCGGGCGGAAGGGAGACGGCCCGAAACACGCGCCGCCTCCACCCCTGCAAGAAGGCGGGACAAAACGGAGACGGGGGAAAACACCAACCCCATCTCACGATCACTCTCACCACCCACTCCGACACCTCCTAAAATTTCCGAAAGCAGCTTCGTCCTCTCCAGCTTTCCTTCCCCTCTCCCCATCCCGCTCACAACTCCTTCCACAAGACCACCCACATCATGTCCATGCTCAGCTTCCACCCTTAAGAGAGGAGACCCAGGAAGCACATCCACCCGTCTCTCTCTTCGGCCAGATTTACCTCCTTCTGAGTGATCACATTTCAACGCATCTGTGTCCGTCCCTGCCTGAACGGTCGCCGGTTGAGGCTCGGCAGAGCTGTGCAGGAGCTTCAGAGGGCAACAGAAAGACGGAAAGTCCCCACGACCAACAGAGCACGCCACCTGAGAGGGGCACAATCAACGAAGCCGTCCGTCTACGTCCGTCGTGTGCGCATGAAATGAAGCGACAAGTCTACATGTAGAGGGTGAGTAGGAAAGGGGGGAAACAAGAACACTGAAACACAGAGGAAAGAAAGCACGAACGGCAAACAGTTGACAGGGAGTATCTCACTGACTGCTTCTTTCTTTGATTTCCGATATCCCACAGTCACCCTCTTCGCCTCTGTTGACGAGTCCGTCTCCCGTTCGGAGGACAGTCGAACAGAAAGGGGAACCCGTCCTTCCACGCGCCTGTCCAACAAAACAAGTCCGAGATCGCTGCCTGACTGTGCATCAACATAAAGAGAAAGGACCCGGAGACACAGATACGCTTTGGGGTCTGTTTTGTCCGCGTCTCCTTGAGAATCAAAGAAGAAGCGAATTCGCTCACAGCTGTTTTTTTCCATCAAGCAGGAAGCCGCTGTCACCACGATGTCGGGAGCAACAAGCCAGGCAGCGCAGCGAGACCCAACCGTCATTCTCTCACCACCCACACCTCTCTCCGACTGCCCCGTCGCAATCACACCGATGCCAATAGACTCTGCGGCCTTGTGGGCAGCTGACAGACCGGCATCGCCGAGAGATCTTGACACCTCAAGGCAGCTGTCTGCCTCTGCGGAGGAAGAGCGAAGACGTGCATCGAGGTTGGATGTCGAGGCAGAAATGAAGGAACAAACGAACATCAACAGCAGGTACATCAGACCAGTATGAAGCTTCAGCCTCGAGGCTGGCCATTTGAGTGCCGTTTGCATCATCGACGGCAACTCAATCAATGTTCACTTTTCCCTTTCCAGCTTCCCTAAAAATGGCAGACAAAGACCACGGCAAAGAAGGCTTCAAAGTGAGTCGACGCACATCATAATGCATTTGAACAACCACAAATGGTTTACAAAGGTGGAGGCACACAACGAACTCACCCACAAACGTCAACTGCGAAAGCTCTGATGCATGTGAAGTAAGTCAGCGTGATTCAGCGTGTCACCAGGCTTGAGATGGCTTGAGAGGAAGTCAGAGCTTGAATGATGTTGTGTTATGCGAGTTTTTGTTGAGTCATGGGGCCTCACAGGTGAACTGCCCTCTGAGTCTCTCGTCTTAAGCGATATAACGACGATATGATCGCACTTTAATTGTATATGAGACCATGCACGTTTTATCGCTTAAGCCGGCGAGACACACAACCTCACAGCTTGGGTGAGTGCCCTGTAAGGATTGAGCAGGCGGTTTCGTTTTTTCTTTTTCCGGTGCGGCGGCGATCATTCCGCGCGTGCATGCATGCAGCTTGCATGAGAGACGGCGCGCCGCCGCGCGAGTTTGGCCGCGCCGCGCGCGTCCGCAAGGGAGCCGGGCGCATGCATGATTGCCATGTGAAGAAAATGAAAGCTATACAAGAGCCGGATCCGTCTCTGTGCCAGGGAGGTCGCTGGCCTGCTGACACACGCGGTTCTCGTCGCTTTGGCAGAAGTTTACCGAGTCACCGGACTGCAATCTTCACCGCAACGCTGCATGTCAAGCCGGACTAACGAACTTGTGGGACAGCAGAGGCATTGTGACTAGCTCTCCCTCTGCCTCCGTGCGTCGGTTTAACTGTCAGTCTGTGAACTCTAGCTGCATTGCTCGTTTCGCTCTCCCAGTAAACTCCACTCAGTTTTCTATGGACTGATTCAGTCTGTGTCCGACTCGGCGAGACCTGCCCGCTCCGCTGTGAGGATCAGTCGATGTTTCCCTTTTCGGGCCCTCCAGATCCGTATGGCATCGGACCGGGACACTCTCACGGGCCGCATGGAGGCGTCCCCCCCCATGGGTTTGTTCCCGACCCCCACATTCATGATGGAGGTCCATACGGCAATGGCGGGATGCACCAAGGAGGCGACATGTTCGCCCATGCCCATCCGTATGCGATGCAGCAGCCGGGATACTTCCCGATGCAGGGAGAGGGCCTCCACCCACATGCACACCCACACCAACACCCCCAGTCTGGAGGCTTTGACCAGCACCACGGGCATGTGCCAATGGGGGGACCTCACGGCCATGCACCAGGGGGCGAGATGGTCATGCACCCCCACGATCCTCACATGGGCCCAGGCGGTCCCTCTGGACACCCCCACCACCCGTCTCCTCTTGACCCCCACGGGAATCTCCTTCCTCTTTCTGATGGACAGATGGATATGGAGGGAGGGGAGGAACAGGGCCAGTGGGTATCTGCAGTTTCCTTTCCCTCCCTTCTCCAGCCCCCTGTCCGAAGACAGCAAAGGGCTCTAGGTGGCTTTCCGACTTTCCTTTCAGACCCTGGGGAGTCCGTCTCTGTGTCGGCAGGAACCGCGGCAGCCGCAGAGCTTGCAGAGAGACCCACGGTGGTGCGATTCGACCCCCACGAGGAGCTTGTGTGGGTCGCCACCAACACAGGGAGATTGATCTCCTTCCTTGTTCGTCATGCGGTGCCGTCGTTCGAAAGGTCAGAAGAGGACCATTGAACTGTTTTTCTCTGTTTTTGATGTTTGGATCTTACCTCCCTTTTTCCTGTCTTTCTGCCCCAAAAAAGCAGACAGTAGCTATCTATGTCTGGAGGAAGGGAAATGGAGCTGTATGATATGGCGGTCGGTCGATGTCCAAGGTGTGCTTCTGATTTCTACGCAGTGGCTGGCTGGATCATTTGAACATTGAATCCTGGGGGCATGATCTGTGAGGGGGGGGGAAATTGGTCAGTGAGTGAGAGGACAGCCGATAGGGAGAGAATATCATTTCTCTTCTCAGTACGGCAGAGACATTGAGCAAGTTGCAAACCTCTCCTTTATCCTCTTCTGTTTCCTTTTTTTTCAGGTTCACCGCTTTCCAAGCTCACGACGCTGTCTCCTCTCTGTCCTCGTCCTCCACCTCGGCTTCCTCGGCCGCCTCGTCTTCCACCACCATGCCCGCTTCAGGAGCCCCTCCATCCACCCAAATGCCCCACAGCAAACCCACCACTCCCAGCAGAACACCCAAAGGCCTGGCACCCAACCTGTCCCCAGGCATCCCCTCTGTATCCCCTCTGTTGTCTAGGGCAGCAACGGGGTCAAAGGACGAGGGGGGTGGGGGTGAGAACGAAGGAGGCCAATCAGACCAGAGCGTCCACTCGCTGCTCTTCGATGCGGGCGGTGTCCTCTCAGCCTCAAGGCACCAGGTCCAGTATCACACCCGCGGGGGTGTGAGACACATGTTCTTGGACTTGGATGAGTGGGAGTCTCTGACGGCAACGAACCCGATTCTGGCTGTGGACTTCTTCGTTAGACACCCGAACGGCAGGTGCCAACTCATGGCGGGGGGCAAACAGGTCAGTCAGTTGACGGGTAGAAAGGGGGAGAGGGACGCGGAATGCATTTTGGTGAACGTGTGTGTGTCAAAAAGAAATCCTGTGTGTGTGTTTGTGTGCATGTGTAGAGAGAGTAAAGGAGAGTGTCTGTGTGAGGTTTTTTTGAAAGATCTACGATGGACCCCTAGGGTGCCCCCCAGCTTGAACTTTGCTCAAAGACTCTCTCTCTCTCTGCCTGGCTCGAAATTTTGACTTGTCAGACAGTCTGAAGTAGTTTCAATCAATCTTCCAGGCAGACAGGCAGCCAGTCTCAAAACGCTCTGAGAAGGATACATTTCGTTGTGCCTCAACCCCCCCCAGCTTATTTTCAAGTCTCTCTCTGTGATCCTCTGTGTGTGTATGTGTGTGTAAGTATGTGCGTGCGCGCGCGCGCGCGTGTGTGTGTGTGTGCAGAAGAAGCTCTGGTTCCTCGACATTGTCTCTGGTCGTAGGGCCGCCTCCCTTGATCTTCCTCACGGGATCCGCTCCATCGCCACGGCAACAGAGCCGTCAGGAAAGGCGGACGACGCCTTCGCAGGCCCCAGAAGCAAACCCATGACAGCAGTCCTGCTTGGAGGAGTTGAAGGAAGTTTGACGATTCTGGACCCCCGCATCAGCAAGACCGTGGCCACCTTCGAGAGCGTCCACTCTGAGGGGGGGGTGACTCGGATCTCTGTAGACTCTGAGCAGAGACTTGTGGCGACTAGCGGCGCCAGGTCGTCCTTGAAGGGGGGCATGCCTGACCTGTATGTGAAGGTATTTGATCTCAGGTGTATGCGCACAGGGGGAGGAAAGGGGGGAAATGTGAAGGATACAGGTGAGATCGCATCGATTGGTTCGGGTGGAAAAAGCGGCAGTGGCACCTCAGGAGTCACTGCTGTCGGCTCTGGCGGCTCTGGAGACGACGGTGTATCCCGTCCCCATCCTGTGTCGCTCGGTCCTGTTCTCTGTCCCACTGGGGCGTTGGGGGCTGTGTTTCACCCGAACAAGAGCGGGGAGCTCTTCATTGCATCTGCCAACGGCAGTCTGCAGGTGTCCAACCTGAAGATCCAGACCAGGAAGGAGGCGGGAGGGGGGCACCAGACACAAAAACCCCACGCGTTCTCCCCGTCCGAGCTAAACACCCAGTGGTTCCGCATCCAGGGGCCTCGAGAGTGCAGGTAGGTGCGTTTTTTCGTGAGTGAGGTCGTTGTTTGGTTCGTTGGTGAATGGCTTGTGCCCTTTCGCGCTTTTCCTTGTTTCTTTCCTCCCAGGCTATGAGCCTGCCCATCTTTCCCACGAAGGCGGCGCAAAGAGGAAAAAGGCCAAGGAGAATGAAAAGTGCAGAAGACTTTTCGAAAAGAGAAGAGGAAGTGCAGGCGTACCCAGGTTTTGATTTGCAGTCCTCCTCAAATTTCACTTAGATGCTTGCCTGCGTCCTAAACCTTCTCTACTGCTTCTGGGTGAGAGCAGATTGACCGACTTCGCAATCTCTTCTACTGGAGAGCTTCAGGTTTGTCCCGTTTCTTTTTCTTCTTGTTCCGTCCTCCCTTCTCCACCCCCTCGTCTGCTGTCATTCGCTAATCCGCTTGCTCTCGAAGCGGGAACGAAAAGACACGGAAGATGTACGGGAGAGAGGGGAAAAAAGGGAAGCGAACGGGTGGAGGAAAGAAACTGCAGCCCTTTCCTGATCTTTCATCTCCTGCTTTGTGTATGTCCGTCTGCCCTTTCTCTATTCTCTCCGCCCTGCCCAAAACGCGGAATAAATCGACTCCTCCGTAGTCAGTCCCGTCTTTGGGCGTTTGGGCGCAAAAAACTTAACCCTCCTTTCATATTTCCTTTCGTCAGATTTTCTTCCCTCTGTTTGTTCCGTCCTGCTTGCACCGCTGCTTTTATTCATTCCTTCAGGTCTTCTGCGAGGCCTCCGGTCTCCTCCACGTCTACCAGAAACAGCGAGGAGCACAGGGAACCGGGCTCCCGATTCCGAGGGTGAACGCGATGTCCCAGACAACAGAGATGCCCCCCAGAGACCCCCACAGACACACACGCAGATTCCCTATAGACACCGTCCCCCCCTCCCACGGGGGTGCGCAGGAAGGGAGGGGGGGGCCCAAGGAGGCCTTCGAGCCCCTGTGCCCCCAGGGGTTTCCTCACTACGAGGGCAAAACTTCCTTCGGCACACCCTCCCTTGCATCCCAAGAGATCGACTCTCTCCCTGCCCAACTGATACAGAGACAACCCAGCCATGTGCAGGGACGTCTGGCTGCAGTGTTGAAGGGCCTCCGATTTCATAGGCGCACGAGGCCGCCGACTCCACTGGACTCCCTCCTCAGTTTGCCGTCGACTGATTCCATTCCTCTCACCAGTGGAGAGAAGGAAAGAGGGGGCAGGGGGGGAAGAGAACGAGATCGGGAGAGAGAGACGGTGCAGGGATTGTTTGAGAATCTCAAAGGATGGCAAAGGAATTCATATCTTTACGGAGTTGCAAAAATTCAAGAAGTCTGCGCCCCACGACAAAGGCAACGGAGCGACAGGGACAAGGGTCGTCAAAAAACGTCCAGAGGGCGGAATGATAGCGGCAGTGGGGGGGGAGACGGGCTGATGGGCACAGATGGCACAAGAGGCTTACCGGGGCGTTTTGCTTGGAAAGGGCTTGTGTATGACAAAATGGCAGGAGCAGGAAGCAACGATCTTTCCGGGGGCAATGCCACCCCATTCGCAGGAATTGAAAATGGGACCAGCTTTGACTTTACTCATGGCATCGTGCAGGTCCGTCTCTCTCTCTGTGTGTGTGTGTGTGTGTGTGTGTGTGTGTGTTTAGGAGGCAGGTGGCATGAGAGCGTGCACTCAGGATAAAGGCCTCCTACGTCCTTGTTTCTGTTTGTCTTTTTCCCCAAACCAAATGTGCCCCAAATTGAAAAGGTATTTGCTTTCAGTCGCAGCCTCGCGGGACCTGGATGGTTTTGTACAACCCGGCCCAGTCCTCAAGAAAGAACAGCGAACCGCTTGTGTGTCTTTCCCGTTTGCCTGCAGGCATTCTTTTTTTCGCCCAGCTTTAGGAAAGCTGTGGTTCAGCACAATTGTGACAGGGAGTTCTGCCTCGCCTGTGAACTCGCTTTTCTCTTCCACATGCTGGAACTCGCAAGGTGAGGTGTTGACAAGAAGAGAAGCTCGCCGTCTTGCTTCTCTCTTCTCACTCTGTCGAATCTCCCTTGCCCCTCTCGGCATGTGCCCTCTTTGCCTGTCCTTATTCCTCTGTATCCGACTAGTCGCACTTCTTCCCCCCCTCTCTGTTGGTCGAGTCTTTGCTTGGAACTGCAAGTCGAATGAAGCCCATTGTGCGACGGTGGCCCTCTTATATCCAAGCGAGATTTCAGCAGTCTCTCCTGCCCTCGCCATGCACTCCGGTTTTCCAGCCAGACACATGCACATTCGGCCTTCTTTCTCGCCTTCTGCCATCCATTTTTCGTCCAGCTGTTGTTTGTCTATCTGCATGTGTGTCTGAATTCTTTCTGGGTGCATGCAGTCTGGAGCCCCGTGTATTCACCTGCCAGGCCACAAATTTCCAGAGAGCGCTCCAGCAGGCACCCGAAGCCCTCCAGCTAGGGCTTCTGGACGAACCTTCAAGAGAGATCACCTCCTCCTCGGCCTCTTCAGGTAGCACATGGAGGGCCGGTGGAAGGGGGGCAGCGCCTCTTCCTGGTTGGTCAGTCAGTCAGTCTGTAACGAGATCGACGTGAATAAGGCAGTGTGTCTGGGTGGGTGCGCAAGTGAGCAAGCAGGGAGAGGGACGCTGAGCGATGTTCATATGTTGAATACGGTCAGCCCTCCTGCGGCTTGGGGCCAACTCCCTCACTGATTTAGCAGCTTCATCTGCAAAGACGGCATGAAGAGACGTCGAGTCAAATCGTCTGTGCACGTCTGCCTTTTGCGTTTTGATTCTGTGGAGACACATCAGCTTTCCACCCCATATTTTTTCTTTGTACAGATCACTCACCCCTGCACACCCTCAACTGTTTCTTCTCATTTTTTCCCATCGACTTCCCGGATAACCCTCTCACTCAAAAGCAGACATAAAAAGAATCAATCTGCTGTGAATGTTCCTTGCAGGCATGTCTGCAACCGATCTCCTGAAGAGAGTCACGTCGTTCGTTCAGTTTCTCCTCTCAAGCATCCACAAGGAACTTGCAAACGCGGCAGCACATGCAGCAGCACAGCACCAGCCGAACGAGATGCAAAACGAGTCACCCGTCTCCGCTCTGCTGGGCTTTGAGGTCAGGAGGGAACTCAGGGCGGGGTGCGGCCCTCTTTTTTGTCTGTGCGTTTCCAAGTGACTGTTTCCCTTTTACTTTGTCGTTCCACAGAGACAAGAACAGCAAAGTATCGCCAAAAACCCGTGCCCTCTGATTTGTTTCCCCGTCCCGCAATGATTCACAGCAGGCAGGCGCCTTCTTCCCCCTGGTTTGTTCCCACTGGCTTAGTTCTTGTGCTGTGTGCTTGCTTGCTGGTTTCTCGAGCCCCCTTGCAGGTACTATGTCGATCTGTTTGTGCAAAGTCTGGCCACTCATCCAGCAACACGACTCGCAACTTCGTTTTGGATCTCGCACTCCCATCTTCCTCCTCCTCCTCCTCTGTTGGAGAGAAAGGAGAGAAGGAACCACGAGAGAAGGAAAAGGGAACAGCAGCCGTGGAAGAAGAGAAACGAAACCAAAAACAACAGGTGAGGGAGTAAAAGAGACGGCGTCTTCAATTCGCTTCTCTGCATGTTTCCTTTTTTTTGCCTGAAGTCAGACTGCGGGCAAGGCAATTGCGTGGACACACAGAAATGTGCAGACGGATTCTCTAATGGATTGGTCCTTTTTGTATTTCTGTTAGTTGATGATTGTCGAGAGGGCACTTTTTTTGCTGTCCAATTTTCTTTTCCGAGTGGCATTCCCCACTTCATTCCACTCCCCGCATTAGATGGAGTGCCTCTTCTTCCCCTTCCTGCCTGTGCAGATCTCGGGGTCTTCGTCTTCCCTCCAGTTTTGCGACTTGGTTGCGCAGTCTCTAGACAGGTGGACCTCCGGCAAGACCCACTGCAGGGACTGCAAGGCGTGGGGACAGGGCACAACGAGAAAAACGGTAGGGAGG
The DNA here is from genome assembly GCA_018398765.1 of Chromera velia. NCBI lineage: Eukaryota > Chromeraceae > Chromera > Chromera velia. The sequence continues at coordinate 61,160 of JAHBMJ010002831.1, forward strand.
GAGGGAGGGAGGGGGACGGAGCTTTGACAGAGACCGACAGGAGGCGAAAAAGAATAAGAAGTCTCGTCTTTTCCGTTCTCCCTTGACCAGACAGAAAGGGTGAAATTCGACTGAGAGAGAAAGGAAAGTTAGGGGTGGGGACAAAAAGAGAACGAACGAGCGAGAAAGAAAGAACTAAGAGGTCCTGTGGACTGAGTGATCCATTTTCTCTTTCCTACAATAATGCAACAAAACAGGAGTGCCCCTGCAGCCGTTGAACATCCGAGTTCCCCATTCCCCAATCTCCTCTGTCGAAGTACAAATCTGTGTACACGGTATTTTCTTTGACTTTTTGAAGCATAAGCTCCCGAATGTAGAATGAGGACATCTCTTCAGTGTTGTGTTCTTCCTCCCCGTGCAAATGATTGGACACCGTGAGGGTTTCGGCATAGGTTCACAAATCGTTTATATGCAAGGCAGCCGGTGGAAAAGCTTTCTTTTTCCGTCTGTATGTCATTCTCTGTAGACCTTTTGTCTTTTCTCTGGTTTCCATACAGGTCCATAAACTGCCACGACTTCTGTTGGTGAACTGTCTCGGCGGGAGTGTGCCCTCATCGCAACAGGTGGATGCCGGCTTCTGGCGGCAAGCTGACTTTATTAGTCCAGAGCTCTTTGTTGCTCCATCGGTGGAGCGAGAGAACGGAAAGACGGCAACGAGCGGCGCGAATGGGGACGAGGGGGCTGCGGGATCTGTGCCGAGCTCTGGGGGAACTGCCGCATCGACAGGGGGAAGCAGCAACTGGGAAGTTCGAAAAGTCAGTGCTCTGTTGGAGGATAGGCGGAAAAGGCAACTGGTTATGTAGGGAGTCTTCACAAGGGTTTTTTCGTTTTCTGCCTTCAACCGCTGGTAATCCTTGGTCCCTCAAACTGCCCGCTGACGTTTTGTTTTTTGCTCTCTTTGTCTGCAAATGTGGAAAGCTCGGACGCGTTAACACAATTCACTCCGTCTCTTCGGTTTTCGGCCTAAATAGGCAAACCAAAGTTTGTCTGTGTATCTGCGAGTGTTTTTTTCTGCAGTCGCTACCAGAAACGTCCGAAGAAGCAAAGGGGACGGGGGAAAACGTGTCTTGTGAGCAATCCGAAGGGGAGGTCGTGAGAAACGAAGCGGCAGAAGGAGGAGACAATGAGGTCAAAAACAAGCAAAGGACAGAGACAAACGGACGGCCATGGACGCATTTGCAATTGAGAGCAGTGGTATCGATGGTGGTTGAGTCTGGAAACCGCACAGGGGGATCGGGTGGGAGCGCCACTGGTGATCCTTCACTTTCTCTGTCACCTTCCAAACGTTCTGGAAGGAGAGGTGCAGGGGAGAGGGAGGGACAGGGGGTAGAGGGAGATGGAAACTTGGGGGGTGGCTGTGGTCATCTAGTAGTACACGCTCGGTGAGTGTGACTGCATGGGCTTTTTTCCTTTTCTTTCATCTGGTTTTGTGTTGTGTATGCCAATTTGGAGGCCTCCTGTGCATTTCCGCCCGCCAATCTTCATTTTGCATCTTCCTGAGTATGCGCTCATGTGCCTTCGTTCCTTTGGTCTCCTGCACCCGCACCAATTTGATCTGCTGCTGAATTGTGCCCATTTGTTTTCTCCTCATGGCCTTAATTGCAGAGTCTCCCTCCCTCTTCCCGGAATGACATCACAAGGAAACACAGGCAACCTCAGGGTCAACGCGCCCCCACCCTTTCCCTCATTACCCTCTTCAGCGAAGAGCAGAGACAGAGACAGGGCACAGACGGGCCTCGGCAGCGAGAACGGAGGTTTGTCCGGCTTAGCCATGCCGGGGCCCCCCAGCGAGGCCTCCAAGGGGGACGCCCCGGAGACCCCGGCAGTCGAGGAGGTCGATGGGGACGTTGAGGAAGACAGAGACGGGGAGGGAGGGGACGGTAAACTCGTGCAGCAAGGAGCGTTTCAGAGTCCTTCGGTTGAGGTCAAAGGGGTGCGTTCTCTTCGGGTGGACACAGAAGGAGAGGGAGAAAGCGAGAAAGGGGGGGAAAAGGAAAGAGAAACCTCAGAGAAGATTGCACGAGGAGATCTGAGCATCTCACCCGATGTTGCTGCCTTGCGACAACGACACAGACACCTTCTCCCGCCCCCTGTAGAACTCTCTTCTCCCGAGTCAGCAGCCTCCCCGGCGGCTCCTGATGAAAGGTGGATTCTCCTGAATGATCACCGGATCTACTACTCGGATGCTGCAGAGGTCTGTCCTGCCTCACAACACGAAAAAAGGGCCTCTGCAGTGTGACCTTTTCTGACCCCGTCGGCAGTGTCCTCCTTTTATTTTTGTTCGGCAAGGCGTGCATGCAGACAAGGGGAATTCGTTCGCATTTGCTTGATCGATGCCCCATTTTATGGAAGGCCGGGGTTCCGGTCGGAATCGAGTTCTGTCGTTTTGTTCTGATTGGGGACACCTTTCTCCTTTTCTTCTGCACTGACGCACGCACGCATGCATGCAGGCCCTCGACTTTTCCCCCGAGTGGCGTGTTCCGGTGTTTCTCCTCTTCGAGAGGGCAGGGGAGGAAGAGGGCACACCGAAGGAGACTACCAGTGGCACACGCCCCCCCCCGCAGGTATGAAGTGTTTGTTGTCCTTTTTTTTTCTGTCTCTCGGAGTGTCTATGACTCTGTAATTGGCTGAGGATTTGGAGGAGCTCTTCGATTCGGCTGGAATGTCTTTGTGTTTTGAGGCCCTTTCCGTTTCCAGGCTCTTACATCAGTGGCATTTGTGCATTCCTGGATAATCAAATGAAATAAAAAACGAAGGGGGTATGAGCTGCACACCCCTTTTCCCGCCGGTCCGTTGCGTTCCGTATCGCATTTGCCTCCTTTCTGTCACTCAGGACGGAAATGAGCCCGCATCAACGTCGACGTACGGTCTCTCTCCGAACTCACAACCCCAACAGAATTCTCCCCCTCCTCTGCACAACCGGAATCGGGAAGGAAATTTGTCCGCGTCCTCTGCTGCGGAGAGAAAAAGCGTCGTCTCGTTGGCCGCCTTTATGGCAGATGAGAATCTGGCACTCGCAGCGAGCCGGTTGGTGAGGCGGTGCCTTCTTTTTTTTTTTCAAGCAATCCTAAAGAGCCAATCGATTGATGCAGTCTTTGATCTGTGCGGCCATCTTCTTGAGAGCTGCCCCCCTTTTTTCTTTCCACTTGTGTGCCTTCAGATCCACTTGTTTTTCTTCCAACTCTGCGTGGAAAGGTCCTTTCGTGTCTTTCTTTCTTTCTTTCTTTCTTTCTTTTCCTTCCTTCCTTCCTTCCTTCTTTGTATCTTTCTTTCTTTCTTTCTTCCTTCCTTCCTTTGTGCTCGCAGTGCGGCCACGTTCACCCGTCTGACAGAAGACGAGATGGACTCGCTTCTCTCTGGAGAGCTGACCGTCGCCCTCGATGCCGAGTTCGTCGCCCTGCAGCTGGAGAAGGCCGAGATCAGGGAAGATGGAACGAAGGTTGTGCTGCAACCGGCAGAACTGTCTCTTGCAAGGTCGGTCGTGCAGGGAGGGAGTTTGCGTGGTCGGATTGTGCGGACGTGCGACTACATTTTGGGGAGGAAGGGAGGTTTCTAGAAAGGGACCAGGCAGGAGGGAGGTTGCACTCATAGAACAGATTTTTCATCTTTTCGTGAATAAGCAAACTCGTGAGCAAACGTCTGATTGTCTGTCTGCATGTGCACGTGCTACATGAAGGGATCGACATTCTGCGTCTCCAGTAGCTTGGGAGGCTTTTTGCCTATTTATTTTTCCAGTCCTCCAATCTTCTTTTCGTCTGCTGTGTGTCTTTTTCTTTCTTCAGGGTCTCGGTGTTGAGAGGAGACGGCGAGCTGGAGGGGGTTCCCTTTCTTGATCACTACATCGCAACACAAGAACCTGTCAAAGACTATCTGACAAGGTCGGCCGTTCTGCTTGCTCTTTGTTTTCGGTTTTCCTGGGTTCCTTGTTTCCTCGTTGTTGTCAGTCACTCAGTCATGGAAGAGCGAGGTCACAGACAATGAAGGGGTACTTTCTATGTTATTGCATGTAGACTTGCATGGACTCGAGACAGATGGATGGATGGGGAGAACAGACAGGGGGGGATCTTAGCGGATGCAGAGGGCGTGGACGTGAAGATTGATGAGCGAATGGAGGGAGAGATGATCTTTTGGCTTCCTTCTGTTTGTGTTAATTGTGCAGATTCTCGGGATTGAAGGCCGGAGACCTGGATCCTTTCCGGAGCCAGTGAGTGAGTGCATGGGGGTAGAGGGAGGGAGGGAGGGAGGGAGGGAGTGGGGTTCGGGCACTGAGACTGTTTCTCAACGGCGTCACTTCATGGTACTGGCTTCGCTTCAAAACGGCCTCGCGAGTTTTTGAGACACCTCTTTGAAGGAATGAGGAGGGCGCCAAACGGTCGCGGCATGTGGGGGGAAACTGCCACTACTAAGGGAACGCGAGGGAGTGGCCTCTTTTTTCTTTCCTCTTCACTCCTTTTGCCTTCTTTAATTTTTGTCTCATTTCCAATGCGACGCCCCTTTTTTTCTGACAGATCCTTTTGAAGGAATCAGGGGGGAGCTGCAGCGGGGAGAGTTAGTGTAGCGATCTCTTTCTTTTTTCCTCTTCACTTGATGTTCTGTCTATGTTCTGTCTGTGTCTCTCTCTCCTTTGATCTATCTGCAGGCACTGGCTGACAACCAAAAAAAGCATCTACCAGAAACTCAGGTTTCTTGTGGACCTGGGCTGCAAGTCAGTCAGTCAGTCCGTCCGTCCATCAGTCAGAAAAGAGGCCTTACCTTACCGTACTTGCAAAGGGAATGGAGGGTGTGCGGAAAAGGAGAGCATCTGGGATAATACACTGCAATTGTGAAAGAGCGCAGCTCCCAGCTCCCATACACAAAATTTGCATCTGCTTTCCTTCCTGGGTTGTTGTTGGTCTTCTCGTCTCTGTGCGTGAGAACACTTGCACTCATGTACGTGACCATGAATGAATACAGGTTTGTGGGTCACGGACTTCAGAAAGACTTCCGCATCATCAACATCGTCGTGCCCTCCTCTCAGGTGTGTGGTGTGGCAGGGGGAATGCAGGCGGTGCGCTGCATCTCAATTTTTGTGTGCATGGTAAAAGAATGCGCAAATCTTTTGAGGCCCAAAATCCCTGACCACGTTCGCTTAGTTCTCTTTGTACATATATATTCGTCCCGAATGGGGTTCTTTGTGGAAAAAGGAGAACTACGTTTCAAAGGGACTTTCCTTTTCATCAGTGGTCTCAGAGGCGTACAAATTTTAACATGGGCAAAACATCTGGTTGTCTGCGTGCAGGTGATTGACACAGTCGAACTTTTCTCCTTCCCTGGCCAGAGGAAAATGTCACTCAAGTTCCTCGCTGCGCACCTTCTGGGTCTGTTTGTGCAAGTGGGCTCTTCAGTTTCCGTGTCTGTGTCGGGGAGACACTTCCTCCCCCTCTCGCAGCAACAGCAGAAGCTCCAGCAGCCGCATCATCGGGACCCTCCCGGGGGAACGGAAGGGGGGGCAGAAGGAGGAGGAGCCGGGACAGAAAGGGGAGAAGCGGAGGCTTTCACAGCTTCCCCCAAGAAGGTGTCGTCTGGGTGTCCTCCCCCCTTTCCTGAGGGGGCCTCTCAGCAACAGCTCTCTCATCTTCAGGTTCCCCCTGGGACCCCCCCTTTCTCTTTCCCCCCCGCCTCCGCTGCCTCTGCCTCCGCTTCCTCTGCTGCTGCTGTCGTTGTCTCCCATCACCCCCCCAACGCGCCCCCGTCGCGTTGCTCCTCTGCGGATCGCGGAGACCTCAGCGGCATCTCCACACGGCAGGTGTCCGGAGGCAACCAGCAGACCTCCTCCTCTGTGCTCACCTCCCAGCCCCAGTCTCTGGGAGCTCAAGGGCCCTCCCAGACCTCTTCCTTGGGGGGACATGACTCGGTGGAGGACGCTAGGGCGGCACTGGCGCTGTACAAGTGAGTGGGTGCGTGGGAGAGTGAAGGGTGTAGAGGGTGACTGAGAGACAGAATAAATGGATGTTGATCCCTGAAGCTAGCGACTCAAGAGCAGGCCTGTGTCCCGACGGGTGCTGTTNTCATCAACATCGTCGTGCCCTCCTCTCAGGTGTGTGGTGTGGCAGGGGGAATGCAGGCGGTGCGCTGCATCTCAATTTTTGTGTGCATGGTAAAAGAATGCGCAAATCTTTTGAGGCCCAAAATCCCTGACCACGTTCGCTTAGTTCTCTTTGTACATATATATTCGTCCCGAATGGGGTTCTTTGTGGAAAAAGGAGAACTACGTTTCAAAGGGACTTTCCTTTTCATCAGTGGTCTCAGAGGCGTACAAATTTTAACATGGGCAAAACATCTGGTTGTCTGCGTGCAGGTGATTGACACAGTCGAACTTTTCTCCTTCCCTGGCCAGAGGAAAATGTCACTCAAGTTCCTCGCTGCGCACCTTCTGGGTCTGTTTGTGCAAGTGGGCTCTTCAGTTTCCGTGTCTGTGTCGGGGAGACACTTCCTCCCCCTCTCGCAGCAACAGCAGAAGCTCCAGCAGCCGCATCATCGGGACCCTCCCGGGGGAACGGAAGGGGGGGCAGAAGGAGGAGGAGCCGGGACAGAAAGGGGAGAAGCGGAGGCTTTCACAGCTTCCCCCAAGAAGGTGTCGTCTGGGTGTCCTCCCCCCTTTCCTGAGGGGGCCTCTCAGCAACAGCTCTCTCATCTTCAGGTTCCCCCTGGGACCCCCCCTTTCTCTTTCCCCCCCGCCTCCGCTGCCTCTGCCTCCGCTTCCTCTGCTGCTGCTGTCGTTGTCTCCCATCACCCCCCCAACGCGCCCCCGTCGCGTTGCTCCTCTGCGGATCGCGGAGACCTCAGCGGCATCTCCACACGGCAGGTGTCCGGAGGCAACCAGCAGACCTCCTCCTCTGTGCTCACCTCCCAGCCCCAGTCTCTGGGAGCTCAAGGGCCCTCCCAGACCTCTTCCTTGGGGGGACATGACTCGGTGGAGGACGCTAGGGCGGCACTGGCGCTGTACAAGTGAGTGGGTGCGTGGGAGAGTGAAGGGTGTAGAGGGTGACTGAGAGACAGAATAAATGGATGTTGATCCCTGAAGCTAGCGACTCAAGAGCAGGCCTGTGTCCCGACGGGTGCTGTTTTGCTCGGGGCCACATGTAATTTGTCTTCCCTGATGCACACCGCAGGGGGGGGCGCATGAATTCCCCCTGAGCGCAGACCTTCGCATACCACCGTATTTCATCATGTTCTCCTCTCTGCTTTGTTTTCTCGTACGAGGTGTCTCGCAATCAACCATACTTACTTGTTTGCGTCCTCTAGCGGTGGTAGCTGCATTGTCCGACTGACTGCATGTGTGCGCTGGCCTGGATATGTGCATGCATGCAGGCACTATCTGAAGCTCCAGGCAGAGGGACGGGTAGAGTCGACGATACGGCAGCTGTACGATATCGGGTACAAAACGAATTGGAAGGTCCCCTGGCAAATGCAGCAGCCTGACCTTGTGGGAAGCTGATCATGGGAATCGGTTCTGAGCCATGCTAGCGTCCGCAGAATTCTATACAGACCGACGCAAAAAGGACTTCAGCAGAAGAGACACAAGTAGGGACAATCGCTTACGGAAGAAAAAGAGGGAGACGAACTGCAATACACAAAATATCGGTAATTGTCGGCCAACTAGAGATTCGAGTCCTAGTTTGAATTTATAATCAAACGGCTGTTCTTTAGATGTGTTGTCCCTTCGATTGCATAAAATTTAATATACATGTTACTAAGCCTGTCTAAATTCCTCTAAATTCATGTCTAAATTCCTATAAATTTTAGTGACCCCTCCCCCGGGCCGGCCTTTTACCAAGAGCAGTCTGAACACGTTGTGAAGGTTGTGCACTGCCTCCTAGGCTGCCTCTCATCGGAGACTCGTCCTTTCCTTTTATTTTTTAATCTTGCTGTTAAAGCCACAAGTGATAAGCCATGCATTCAAAGTTGAAAGTGACCTGATAAGCTTGCTGCTAGAATTTGGAGTCGAATTTTGGACTAACAGGAAAAAGCGGAACCTTCTGACAAACTAGGCTACATCCGCCCCTGATTATATAGGCCTGATTGATACTATGAGCTATATATGGGGACGCGACATCCATAACAAAATCCTCAATCTCTATTCATTCATTCATTTTTTTAAATCTATAATGATTTTACATACATTCGGTTCAGTATAGAAGTTTAGGTTCATTCATTCATTTTTTTTCTTTTTATTTCATGATGCATTCATTCATTCATTCATTCATTCATTTTAACCATCATTCATTCATTCATTCATTTATTCATTTATTTATTCATCCATTGGGATATGGAATAGGGCATATGGCGCAGCTGGGGGGCGACCACTTGATCCTTGTATGAGCGCGCATGAACGAGCGAATTTGCTTTATTTTTTTAAAATTTCAAATTGTTGAATAGATTTCAAATTGCATGCATGCATGCATGCATTGAATTATAATTGCATATATATATGTTCTGCATGCAGCTCTCTGACTCACATTGCATATATATGTTACTTGATTATCTCTCTGACTTCACATTGCCCATGCATTCAGGCTAGTAAATCTAGCTATAAAATTTTTCCATAATATTATATGATATAAATACCTCCCTGAACCTAAGTGCCACTTGAAAAAATATAATTAAGATGATCTCTATCTGCAGCATCGTTTTTCAAGAGACCGTCCGCGCCTGCGGCGTAGACCTTCAAGACACCGTCCAGATATGCGGCTTTGGCTTTCAAGACAACGTAAATGATCCGCGCCTACAGCACGGACTTTCAAGCTTATCCAAAAATGCGGCTTAAACTTTCAAGTGGTAATTAGGTTCAGGGAGGTCGATATAAAACCTAGGTAAAAACATATTCTGGATATAATACAACACAAATCATCAGTCAAAAAAAAGAAGCATATGGGTACAATTCTAGGTACAATTAAGTGATCTAGTAAGTGATTGCAAAAATATGGTCAACTACTAAGAATTGTTGTGGTGAATGATTTCTTCGTCCGCTTCTTCTCCATCTCTCATCTGTCCGTCGTCCTCCTCCATCCCTTCATATCCTGATTTTCCCTCATCATTTTTATCATTGTTTTCGAAGCTGCACCATGCAGAGAAACCAGGCAGACAGGCAGGCAAGCGACAGTGTCATACAGATGGAGAAAAGAAGTCAGCGGTGTCTGATCAGCTGTGTGAAGGACGGCCGAAAAGAAGTCAAAAGGAAAGAGCGGTACAGCTCGCTTGTGTGCGAGGAAGGAAGGGGGGGAGGGTAGGGGGGGAGAGAGGGAAGGAAGAAAATCAGCTTAACAGGACAGACCACCACTCCCTTAATTCCACCCAAGTTGACCATGCAGACTCTCTGGATGTATCGCCGACGTCATTCTTTGCCTGACTGCCCGCCTGCCTGGCTTGCTGAGAACTGTCTGTCCTCATGAGAGCACATGTACATGCGTCCACCTTATCTCCTCTCCTCTCCTCTGACTGCATCCATCGATCACTGCGCGTGCATTCCCGTCTCCCCCCTGCCGGCTACTGAGAAGAATCAACAAAGCCTTGGCTTGACACGCACTTGCCACACGCCTGCACCCCTCGCAGCCGGTGTCCATCCATCCAGCCACGTACCTCTCGAGCGACAGACTGACAGAACGACAGACAGGTACACAGGCACGCACGCAGGCAGGCAGAGAGAGGGGATGGGGGATAGAGGCAAAGGCAGGGGAAGAGGCAAGGTGGAGGATGGTGGCGGGGTTTGGATCAGGAGTGAGAACGGGCTTGGCGTGCCTCTCTCAAATTCGTTCAGTACGAACACCTTGCTGCTTGCCCTTGTGTCTTTTCTCCCTGCATGCAAGCATTCTGGGCTGCCTTTTCAGTTGGTTCTTTTCACTAAACTCCTGCGTTTCTGCCCACCTGCTTGCCTGTGCTTTGTCCTTCACTGCATTCGCCTGACTTCTTGATCGCTACACACATTTTCCCCTAGAAAAAAGAAATGCACGAAAGCGATCATGCAGAGAGAGTGGCGGACCTGCTGCTGCAGTCTGGAGTTCTCCGCCTTTGGTTGAGCGAAAACTCTCCTGATCTCCTCCTGGAGCCTTCCCACGTCCCCCACCATCGCCTTCTTCAGCTCTGTCAACTGGCCTTGGTAGTGACCCTGCAGGAGAAAAACAAACGCCATGCAGTGAGCGTAAACATGATACACCGTGGAGGGAGGGAGAGAGTTTCAAGCAGGGACCGGTAGAAAGAAAATTGACTGACCTACCTCGATGGAGTCCGTCTCCGCCTAGCTTGCCCCGAAAGAGAAGATCCCAGCCGAGAGAAAATCTGTCCAGGTTGCGGAGTGACGCCAGTAGTTGCGGATCTGCACACACACACACACACACACACACACACACACAATTCGAATCGATGGACGCAGATCTGCCCCATGAATCCCCTGGCGTTGTCCTGCGATCTCTTCGTTCTGCAGTGCGATGTAGTCCTGCAAAAAGACGACACAGAAAGAACGCGATGTCTTCGCTTCAAGGTGCAGACACTCCAACACCAAGGGTTTTGTCTCACTCACCTCCAAAGAGAGGGAGGGAGGGAGGGAGGGAGAAAAGGAGGTAGACAGGCGGCTGGAGAGAGACAGACTTTATTGCTTTCTTCCCTTCTTCTCTTCAGAGAGACAGACAGATAGACAGACTATATGTTTCTTCTTCCTCTCCCTCCTTTTCTTCAGACAGAAAGACAGACAGACAGTCACATATAGATAGATAGCTAACACAGACAGACAGACAGACAGACAGACAGACAAACAATATGTTTCTTCTTCTCCCTTCTTTTCTTCATGAACACAATAGACAAAAAGAAAGAAAGCAACAAAGACAAAAGAACATCACGACAACTCAGACAAAGTGGGCAGGGGGCCCGAAAGGTGAGAGTTAAGCGCCCCTTGCCTCTCCTTCTCCCGACAGACTTTCACGTGATCACTGGTTTCACACGCTACTCCTCTGCTGCTTCCACTCAAGCAGACACAGACAGACACAGACACATACACGCACACACACACACAGAGAGAGGAACAAAAGAGCGGCCTGCAGACCGACAGAGAGAGAGCGAGGGGGAGAGAGAGAGGGGGGACACCAAACAACGATACCGACCTGAAGAAGCAGTTTCACAAGTCCCTGCAGATGAACTTCACGCAGTTCTTTCCGTGCGACACGCAGTCGGGGCTTGGATGAGGTGAGCCTGCATACGAACATCTTACACGAAGCAAACCTTAACCACGAACACACACCGACACAAACATCAGCCCGCAGTCACCCCGGGGAAGACAGCGCGGAACCAAGTGCAGCCGGCCACGAAGCAAACCTTAACCACGAACACACACCGACACACACATCAGCACCACTTCAAGTAGTCTAAGAGAAGGGGCGTCGAGACTTCATGGGACAGGTGGGCGGGCAGAGTCGCATCCCTCGATCGCTATGGAATATCTGCATGACGATAAAGAAGGAAGCATGGAAAGTATGACCGCAGACAAACACAGACTGAGTGGGGGAACGGGCAAGGAGAGCGTTGCCAATAGGCCGACAGGAATGCATGCAGGCAGAGAGAGAAAAAGTCAGAGAGAGAGAGAGAGAGAGAGAGAGAGAGACAGCCATGCAGGCACAGAACACATGTATGTCGAGAGTCTATCCGATGACGTCGGGCCACAGCTAGAAGAGTCCGGGCCTTTCTCAACTCCTTAACCGACGCACCTGCGGACGTTCGTGAACACCTCCGAAGAAAGGCTTAGCAGAAATGGTGCCAACAACAAACGGAGCAAATGGCCCTTGCAGAAGATCGTCCAGGCCCTTCCATCGATCCTTCCTTGAACGCACAGCCTGCACGAAAGAGAGGAAACTAGCTCCGAGACCCCACACGCCATGCATGCGCAGCGGAACGCCTGGCCCCTCTTTTTCCACTCTTCCCACCCCCACAGACAAGCCCCTGGTGTGTTCTCATCTGGGTATTCAAAATCTAAACCAGTTCAGCACGTGCGACAATTCCCATGCAGAAGATTGAGCCGGCCAGTGTTCTAATGAATGTTGATGGGGAGTGCAGCAGTTGCTTGAAGGTGAATGAATGAGCCAGGGTGCTCGAGCAAGTTTCGAGAGATCTCTCGCCTTCCTTCTCTGAGTGTTGAGCAGGACACATCAACACGCAGAGGTTCACCGAGAGGGGACCGTCTGAACGCCGAACCGAAGAACAGTTTTCAGACGCCACAGCCAGCCGAAGATTACTGGCAGATTTCACGAAGCTGGAATCGAGGTGGAAATGCCTCGACCGCCCGTCTCTGTGGAGCTCTCTCGCCTCCTCTCTCGCAATTCCTCTCTGACTGCCAGCCTCGACCAAAGAAGACTCAGATTTGCACGAGCGCGCATGAACGAGCGAATTTGCTTTATTTTTTTAAAAATTCAAATTGTTGCATGGATTTCAAATTGCATGCATGCATGCATGCATTGAATTATAATTGCATATATATATATATATATATATATATGTTCTGCATGGAGCTTACTTGATTATCTCTCTGATTTCACATTGCCCATGCATTCAGCGTTTGACGTACTGATTCAGAAGCTGTACATCCAACCGATTCCCTGACAAGACGACAAGCTTTGCCAGAGATTGTGCTCTCCTCTGACAGACTTTTGACGTTTACCCAGTGTTGACGTCGAGCCTTTGCGTACAGCAGCTTTGCTAGCAGCTTTGATACCACCTGAATTCTTGCTTTCCCCGCCAAAATGGCCTTCGGAATCTTGGAGGTCTTTCTGGCCACGTGCTTCAGTGTGACTGCAGTGACTCTTGTGCCAGACAGTGGGCCAGGCTCTCAGTTGAATTCCAATAAACAAGACATGGAGAGAAAAGGGCGGCTCGATGGTGTTCGTAGATTGTTCAACTGCACCACCAAGGCCACCCTGATCAAAGCCTCAGAAGAGATGTCGAAGATCATCGCAGCAGTCTCTATAACGGAGTATAAAGACATCGCCAGCCTGATCGTCGAGCAGATCCGCACAACCCCACCCGACATCGTCGTCGGTCTTCTGTCTGACGGAGTATTGACGGGGAGGTTCTGCTCTCTCCTGGAGAGAACGCCTCGACTGCACTACCTGGTTGTAGGGGAGCTCCAAAGAACAATCCAGAGTGGGGGTGTCAAGGGGGAAAAGGACTTTATGTACAAGCTTGGCTTTGTCTGCAGCAGAATTCTCTCCCCTTCGGAAGTCAAGGGGGGGCTCCAGATCGAACAAACCTATGATGCCAAGTCTTTTGTTTCCTCTCTGACATTTCTTATCACCTACACTCAGAGCCTCTGTCAGATAAACGGCTCAAACGAACTGGGTCCAAAGAACACAAAAGCGCTCTATCGTCTCCTGGTAACCCTCAACAGCATCAAAAACACTCCAAACCTCCGACTCGATGCCTCAGCCGTTTTCTCGGCTGATGCTTTCTCGTACGAAAACGAAATTGCTCCCCTTAAAGAAAAGCTTCAGCTCTCGACCTCTGACTCGATCGTTACACCTTATGCAGTCCCCCCATTCGCACTTCAACCCCGCGTCTTGGTCTCTCTTCAGACCTCTGCCCCCCATGATGACCCAACTCTCAGATCAGAGGATCCCGGAGCTGCCCCGGGCCCCTTCTTTCGCACTACAGCCCAGGAGACCGCCTTGGATGAACTGTTGCAAACAGACATCACGCATCAGGCCATGATCTCTGAGGAGGAGGAACGTGCGCCGTCCCCTGAAGCTCTTCAAAGAATGACTCAGTGTATGAATGAGGGCCTGGGGGGTGCAGCCGCATTCTTCGGAGAGATTTCTGACAGAAAACAAGTCTCGGAGTCCACTCAGCAGAAGCCGATGCCCGCCCAACTCAAGAGGCTCACAAATTACATCCAAAAGACTGAAATTCCCTCACTCCAGAAAAAGAGGTCAAGCCTGCTGCTGGAAGCTGACCAGCAGGGGGGCCTCTTCCTCAAGACCACAGACAAAGAAGAGGGGCGGAAGGCCCTTGACCGCCAGCACGCTCTCATACAGGAAGCCGATGGTTTCCAAGAGGCGGAGAACACCTTGATCCAGTGGGCGTGGAGGGCCGAAGCAGACCGAGAGTTTCCTGAGGGGGAAGTCCCTAAAGAAGTGACAAACGCCGTCAACAACCTCAATACAAGCAGTCAGTCATGAATTCAGTCAGCTAGCCAGAGAGACAGCTATCCGATATTAGTCAGTCAGTCAGTGAGTCAGTAAGTCAGTCAGTCAGTCAGTCAGTCAGTCAGTCAGTCAGTCACTCAGCCAGCCAGTCGGTCAGTCAGTCAGTCAGTCAGTACGTCAGTCACTCAGTCACTCAGTCAGTCAGTCAGTGAGTCAGTCAGTCAGTCAGCCAGTCAGTCACTCAGTCAGTCAGTCACTCAGTCAGTCAGTCAGTCAGTCAGTCAGTGAGTCAGTCAGTCACTCAGTCAGTCAGTCAGTGAGTCAGTCAGTCAGTCAGTCAGTCAGTCAGTCAGTCAGTCAGTCAGTCACTCAGTCAGTCAGTCAGTCAGCCAGTCAGTCAGTCAGTCACTTAGTCACTCAGTCAGTCAGTCAGTCAGTCAGTCAGTGAGTTAGTGAGTCAGTCAGTCAGTCAGTCAGTCACTCAGTCAGTCAGTCACTCAGTCAGTCAGTCAGTCAGTCACTCAGTCAGTCAGTCAGTGAGTCAGTCAGTCAGTCAGTGAGTCAGTGAGTCAGTCAGTCAGTCAGTCAGTCAGTCAGTGAGTCAGTGAGTCAGTGAGTCAGTGAGTCAGTAAGTCAGTGAGTCAGTGAGTCAGTGAGTCAATCAATCAGTCAGCGTCAGTCAGTCAGTCAGTGTCCATACCATACCTCATCTCTGTTTTTTTTTCTCTTGTTGTTTCTTAAATTAAGCTTTTTTTTCTTCCAATTTTGCCCTTCTGCCCGCATGCTTGTTGTAATGCATGCATGATTACACCTTCATGCAAAATCTCTTTCAACTGAAAGCAATCTAATAAGATTATCATCACGTGTCCTTTGTTTCCCATTTCTTTCTGCAGTTGCGGAGAGGCATGGAGTTGTCAATAAGCAGGCCGCGGTGACCGTCGCTGATGATCACATCCAGTCTGAATGAGGGAAAGGCTGGTGACCGCTCAAACGAGCGAGGCGAAATAAACGAAATTGAAGAAAAGAACGAAGGAATGGCCTCAGGGGGGGAGAGCTTTTGGAGACGGGGACAAGGGCGTGGGAAGGCGGGAGGGAAGAGGGGTTGGAAGGAAACATTCGGGTGCAAAGAAAAGAAAAGAAAAGAAAAGAAACGATGCAGCGTCGTCAACTCATCCACACCATCCGAAGGTTCACAGCAGGCATCACTCACGTTCAAGAGGTTGGGTAGGGGACCTGAAGTCGCCACCTGCTCTGCAGTTCGTGTTTTGCCCTAGCTAGCTCGACCAATCCATCAGATCTGATTCATTGACTCATGAGTTGCACGGGTGTCCTGCACACACACACACATATATATATATAGAGAGAGAGAGAGAGAGAGAGAGAGAGAGAGACTTGTCTGCAACGAAGTGGAATTTTATCATGCATCATGCAAGAGACTGATGAGGAGGGCGTTCCTGATGTGTCTGAACGTCTGGAGGAGCAGGCCGTGATTTCACCATGCAAACGGCGGTGGCGGCTTGGGAGGGGCTGGGGGTGGGCAGCTGGAACCTTTCGGGAGTTCGAGCGCGCTCTCCGAACCGACCGAGCCAAAGCCGCTGGTGTTGATCTGGATCGTTGTCTTTCGGGCATGTGCAAAGACTGACTCGCTCGGGTGTCAGTTGCAAGGATTGAATGCATGCAAGAGGAATGAATCTTTGGGGTCAAATGATAAGGGCAAACATCCATGAAGTCCTTCTAGATCAGTAGACGTACTCTTGCTTTCAACTTTCATGTGCGCATGTAGATTGATTTTAGACTCGACTTGCTTTGCTGTTTTGAACCAAATATTTGAATTCCAGCAAGGCGGCCGGGATGGACTGCGTGAGGGAAGGGATGAAATCGTTGGCATGCAGAACTTTGAAAAGAACGGAGAGGAAAAGAGAGGAGAGAAGGTCGGCCGATTGAAACCAGATACACTTGATAGCCCTGCTTCAAAGTTGTCAATGACCGATCGGGGCTGCATGGATCGATGTTCTGTTCTGGGTGCGGAAGGGACCGGTGTGCATGCATAAAGCAGGGTGTGCGTTCTGCCTCTTTTCAGCCTCTCCGAAAGCGTCTTGGGAGAAATCTCAAGGGCGCGGCTGGAGATGTACCCTCTCTGTCTCCATCATAGAAAATCCCGTGGGGCAATTGGAGTGAATAATTTAATGACACACAGTGACGTGAGTGAGTGGGTCGAATGAATGAGACTGCATGTCATTGGAAGGAACTTTAAAGAATGCGCTCAGAGAGATGATTGAGGGGTGTTTGGGAGGGAGAGTGGCGGAGAGTGGGGACGAGGGAGAGGGGCGGATCACTTTCCTGACCGACAGCAATTCGAGCTCTGTTGTACGTCCGTTTCTTGCCTGACCAGACATTACTAGAGAGAGAGTGGAGATGCCTGAATGGCCCCCTCCACAGAGATGTCAAATTGAACCCCTCCCACACACACACATGCACACACAGAGAATGAAAGGGTCTCACTGACTGTCTCAAAGACTGAGCACGCAGAAATAAAGCAGAGCTGCAACAAAAGCGAGCGAAACTTGGAGAGCGAAGGCGGATCAGCCTGAGGGTAAAGAAGTGGGGCTGCTACTGTCAGAAATATCAAACTTAAATTATTTATTCCCAACTTGCATGCATGTCAAAAGAAGTATGCAAGGCTCTGGGGGGGCAGGGTGTCATGCCCACGTACAAGGGGGTGGGCCGGCTGGCAGACAGTTGTTTTGTCTGGCCTTCTCTATCTGGAATGTGATCAATAGAGAAATCGCTGGAGCTATGGGAGCATGCGGTAGATCGAGGCATTGAGACTTCTTTTCTTCTTTTTTTGGTTGGATCGATACAGGAAAGCTGCCTCGTTGCTTCTACTGGGTACGAGGACTTTAACTTTCTATTGGTAACCCTAGTGGTAACCAGTAATTTTTATACTTTTTTTTTCAAAGTATTTCTAAGGCTTTAGGACCAAACGGTTAAGCGTAGTAACGTTAAGATCTCTTTATGTATAAAATATGAGCTTCTAACTCCTTATAATTTTTTAGTTTAACCCTACCAGTAAATTTACTTTTTAAGGTTCATTTTTACTGCCAGTGGTAACCACTAATTTTTTTTAACTGTATGGTTATACTGGCTATTTATATATTAATTTACTTTTTACTTGTATAAGCATTAAAAACCCAGTTTAAAACTAAACGGTTATGCTTAGTAACGTCATGGTCAAAATCTCTTTGTATATATTGAATTAAAAATTTGTAATAAAATTTGGGCTTCTAACTCTTTCTATTTTTTGAGTTCAACCTTATCAGTAAATTTATATTTTACTGGTTGGAATTCACTTTTTACTGGTATATAATTTCAAGTTACTGCCTTAGTTACTGCCAGTGGTTACCAATAAATTGACCAGCAGAGTGACCAATTAAGAATTCAATAGCCTAAGGGGCTGTTATACTAAAAAAAATCAACTTGAAAGAAATTTCTATAAATCTAGCTAACCTGATTGGTCAGAGTTTTCGACTTTTTTTTTTTATAAGTGTGGCTAAGGGCCTTAACAGATACCATGGCCAAGGGCTACGGCAGGCATTGAACGCGCCGCGGCGAGCAGATTGCGCGCTGGACAGTACACTGGAGAGATGCGCACGGGCCGAAAAGCTTGCCTGGTTATGGCTGGCCAGAGGATATCATGGCCGCTCGATCATGAATGGAAGTAGCAGCTCATTGAGGTGCCTAAATCGAGGCCCTGTAGTGTTCTAAAGGAGCATGCCATTACATAACTTGGCCTTTTAGAGTTTTTTTTTATTCTACTTAATTCTAATTCTAATTTTTAAAGTGAGAAATTAACATAGCGGAAATTTTTTAAAACAATTAATCATGCAATCAATGATCAGTTAATCAATCAATCAATCAATCAATTATAATCAATTATAATCAATGCACTAATCAATTACAGTCATTATATTACAAATAATGGATCTTATTAATTACAATCAATCAAATCTTGTCTCATCTTATTAGCAGTAAGCGTATAGCGGTAAACTAAAATGATTCAACATCAATCAATAAATTAATTGATTTTTGTCAGTACATCATTAATAATTGGTATACTGTAAATCAATTATAAAAACATGTCAAAAAATTTTTAAAACATCTAAATTACTTAGGTACTATATTATTTATTCAAAATTGAAGATATTTTTTAAATAAAAAATGATGTAGTTAGAGATTTAAAATCTTAAAGATATTGTGTAGGTATGTGCTTGATTCAGCTAATTTGATTCATAAGCTTTCAACTAACTTGAGACTTTTGAAACTATAGCATGTTCAGGCCGCATCAGAGCTGTAGTACTAGGCCAGTGGCTTTCCGTGTCACGTCATTCAATGAAGTCGATTCGTCAGAAAACACAAAGGCAAGAATCAGGCTGTAATGAAAAATATGAAATAAAAGGGATCGACCGAGTGTTACAGAGATGAAGGGCCAGCCTAGGTTGGGAGAGAGATGATAGAGATACAAAAAGGTTAGGAAGAGACGGAACCAGACTCGGAAGACCATGCACTCTCTCTCTCTCTCTCTCTTTCTCTTTCTCTCTCTCTCTCTTCATCTCTCTGTCTGTCTGTCTGTCTGTCTCTCTCTCTCTCTCTCTCTCTCTCTCTTTCTCTTTCTCTCTCTCTCTCTCTCCCTTTCTTTCTATCTCTCTGTCTGTCTGTCTGTCTCTCTCTCTCTCTCTCTCTCTCTCTCTCTCTCTCCCTCTCTCTCTTTGTCTGTCTGTCTCTCAGACTGTCTTTCTCTCTCTCTCTCTCTCTCACACACACACATACACACACACACACCATGGACTATAGAGACAGAGACAGAGGCAACGACAGATATAGAGACAGAGATAGAGACAGCGGCAGAAAAAGTATACCGTTCTTCATTTCTTTTTTTCTTTCTATTTCTTTCACAGACAGACAGACTATATGTTTCTTCTTCTTCTCCCTCCTTTTTTTCATGAAAATAATAGATAAAAAACATATGCAGACAGACAGACAGACAGACAGACAGACAGACAGACTATATGTTTCTTCTTCTCCCTCCTTTTCTTTGTGAACACAACAGACAAAAACTTTAAAGAAGGAAGGAAGGAAGGAAGGAAGGAAGAAAAAAAGAAAGAAAGAAAGAAAGAAAGAAAAAAGACAATAAAACATCATCAACAATCAAACAAACAGACAGACAGACAGACAGACAGACAGACTGATAGACACAGAGATAAAGAGAGATACATATATATACAAAGAGAGAGAGAGAGCGGAAGAGGGAGAGAGAGGGAGAGGCTAATACTATGTGAGAGAGGAAAAAGGAAAAATGGAGCACAACGGTTTCTTTGAAAGAAGAATAAAAAAAAACTATGATGAATGATGTAAAAGGTAAAATGGAAAAGGAGGAAAAACGACTCTGCAGGTGTTAGGAATCATGCAACAGAATCAGTTACACTGTAATGGCATGATCGTTGTCTCTGCACGAACATTGGATCGCACGCATATTTACTCAGATGATA
>JAHBMJ010002831.1:83403-96454 GCA_018398765.1 Chromera velia
GGTGACTCTCTCACATTTCGATCAAACATTTACACGGATCACACACACACACACACACACACACACACACGATGTCATAGAGGACCTTAAATTACCGAACGATCACTTGACTTAAAAAATGCTGGGACAGACTCAATGCCACCGAGAGAGATGCAGAAAGAAAGACAAGAAAAAAGAACGAACAAAAGAAAGATAAGGAGAAAAGAAAAAGAAAGAAAAGAGGAAAAAAAAAACGAGGAAAAGAAAGAAAGAAAGAAAGAAAGAAAGAAAGAAAGAAAATTGAAAAGGGAAAAAGAAAGCAAGAAAGAAAGAAAGAAATGGGATGCGGGACAGAGGAGAAGGAGGACAGATACATGCAAAGAAGCTGCAAAAGCATTCACAGACAGACTTCTCGGTCCAACACCCTCCCTCTTTTTCCCCCCCAAAACCCCGAACAACGAATGAATGCATCAGTCCCTCTCATCGACAGCGACTGATCCAAAAGTGAGTCATGCATGCACATTCCACATGCAGGAAAGAAGTGGCAGAGCTTCTGGCTCCCGCCTTTTGGCCCTCCTCCTTTCTTCTCTCTCTCTCTGTCTCCCTCTCTCTGTGTGTGTGTGTGCGTGCGTGAGTGTGAGTGTGTGCGTGTGCGAAAGTCCTCCACCTGTCCCAACCGTTCCCTCGCTCGGTTCCATTCCATTCCATCCATCCATCTATCCATTCTTTTGAACTCACACAGACCCTCGCAGCCCCTCCCTCAAGCCCTCATTCAGACAGGACGTCTGGGTGTTCACTGCGTCAACAACGCTGGAGTCCGACAAAAGCCAAAAACCCGCTGCACCCTTCGAGGCCACATCCACACTGCCGAACAAAAGCGTTGCAGCAACCCCAGAGTCAACCCAGGACCCCCCCACAACCAACGCCCACACCGCTGCGCCTAGTATCCAACAAACAAACGTCAATCTAGAAATCTTTTCAAATTTCAAACAGACACTCCTATCGAGTTCTGACCCTTTCTCGGATGGCCCTTCTGCCATCTCACACACACATACAAGCAGACAAAAACAAGCAATGGAGAAACTCATCCAGCGTTGCGACCCCGACATGACCGCACCGGCCAGGAGGAACAGAGCAGCACCACCACTCGCTGCCGCCGACCTCCACACCCACACGTCCCTGCTGCCCTCTTCCAACGAGCACACGCTCTTCCTCACCAAATCCAGGGCGGAAGCCATCAATGGGTTCACAACCACCCACGCCACATATCGAGGCAAAGCAATGCTCGCCCCCTCTGGCCCTCCAACCACCCCCATCCTCTCCCCAATCGCAAAATACGCGAGAGAGGAAACCCCACAAGCGACTGCAGTCAGGTAATGCAGCCTCCTACCGTCTGGCTGGAAGCTGAAACCCTTCCAGACAGACCACAGAGAGGAGACTGCGAGGAGAAAACCGACTGCAAAGTTCAAAAAACGTGCAAAAGAGCTCGGCTGATCGGCAGTCTTGGTAGGGGGACCCACTATCCCCCCTTCTTCTGTCTCCCCTTCCTTTGCGTCTTCAGAAGACGTCAAAGGGGACGGATCTGTACTATCTTGGTTCTCCTCCTCTACTTCCCCCCCCGTGCTTGATTCTTCCAGGCTTGTCGCGTTCAGTGTGCTGATGGCACTGTGAAGAACTTTGCCTATCTCCCCCTTGACCTTTGAAGCGCCCGCTGCAATCTTCTCTTTCAACTCCGAAGCGCAGCACCCACAGGCAGGGTGATGAGCCATGCACTTGGCATTGCACTCGGCATCACACTTACCTGCCCCCCCTGTGCAGCAAGGGCACGGAGGTTTCATCTCTCTGCAGGCCTTCATGCAGGCTGCGGAGCACCCCCCCCCTCCCTTCCCCTTCTCCTCTACCAGGGAAGCGTCGGAGGCTGGTGAGGTTGGAGAGGAAGCGGAAGGCACCTCAGCGGGATTCAGCAACAATGCATCTGTTGCGTGAGTGTCTGAGCCGTCAGTCTGGTGGCCTAGCAGCAGTTCGGCAGAGGGAACGGTGCTAGTGGCAGCAGCAGCAGGCGCAGCGGAGGCTTTCTGTTGAGCTGCTGCCTGCTTTTTGGCTCCTTCGCGGAAGTCTGGGGGCACAAACTTGAGCCAATCTTCGTTTGCAGGGACCTCCCCAGACATCTCGGTTTGAGTGTCCGTGGGAGACTTCTCCTTCTCTTCGGGGACTTCTGCATCCTTCCCGGTAAGGGAGACGGCGGCTGTAGACGGCTGCTGAGGCTGTTCAGGCTGCTCAGCTTGTTCTGCCTTCTCTGCCTTTTCCGGCTGCTCTGGTTGCTCTTTGCCTTCTTCATTAGCTAGAGAGACGGCGAGTGCAGACGGCTGCTGGGGCTGTTCGGGCTGCTCAGCTTGTTCTGCCTTCTCTGTCTTTTCCGGCTGTTCTGGTTGCTCTTTGCCTTCTTCATTAGCTAGAGAGACGGCGAGTGCAGACGGCTGCTGGGGCTGTTCAGGCTGCTCAGCTTGTTCTGCCTTCTCTGCCTTTTCCGGCTGCTCTGGTTGTCCTTTGCCTTCTTCATCAGCTAGAGAGACGGCGATTGCAGACGGCTGCTGGGGCTGTTCAGGCTGCTCAGCTTGTTCTGCCTTCTCTGCCTTTTCCGGCTGCCCTGGTTGCTCTTTGCCTTCTTCATTAGCTAGAGAGACGGCGATTGCAGACGGCTGCTGGGGCTGTTCGGGCTGCTCAGCTTGTTCTGCCTTCTCTGCCTTTTCCGGCTGCTCTGGTTGCCCTTTGCCTTCGTCATTAGCTAGAGAGACGGCAAGTGCAGACGGCTGCTGGGGCTGTTCAGGCTGCTCAGCTTGTTCTGCCTTCTCTGCCTTTTCCGGCTGCTCCTTGCCTTCTTCATTGGGCAAGGAGACGGCCACTGAGGAGGTCTGCGGCTGGTCTTGTGTTGCTTTCGATCCTGCAGTCACGATGATGGTTGACAGGGTATTTCTTTGACAGTAACTGCACACCGAGCAGAAGGCAGAAAGGGCCTCTCACTGACCTCCAAACAGACGACTGAAGCTGAACCCGAACGAAGTTGATGCGTGAGCAACCGATGCAGAGATTATGAAGAGCCACAAGGCAGCAAAAGCGGTCCTCATGGTGAAAGACGGTCAAGACAGGAAGTTCTATCCTATCAAAAGCAATGCGGCTTCCTTCTATTTTGTTGGTTCTGCACTCTTGATTGTCAGTTCTTCTTCCATGTCAACTATTATTCTGCCAGCTGACAAGGAAAGCAGAGGATACAGCAGCGGGCCTGTCAGACTGACACCAAAGCGCAATCCAACCAAGGTCCTACGACAGATGATCGATCAGGGCAAGACAGGACAGGAGTTGGCAACAGGAGTCAGACCCTACATACATACATCTTACAATCACGATGTAGACATTAAGCTGCAGGTGCGGTCCGCGATGCGGACAAGGGATCATGTCACAAGATGTCACAAAGGAAGTCTGACTGTCCGACTCTGACAAGGGACGACAAGGGGATAAACGCGCGCCATACGCGCGCCCAGAAATTTTGCATGCGACAATTAAGCTTAATTCTGCATGCAAACGCGCGACGCGCGCGCGATCCCCATGCATGCGCGCATGCATGCATGCATGCATCTTCGTGCATGCTTTTACAAATTTGTAATTGTTTGTTTATATATATATTATATATATATCAGTAAAGTTGTCAAGACCGACTGGGTTTTGAAGCGCCTGCCTGCTAACAGAGCGCTTCGGGTGCTTCAACTGACATTCGGCCCTGTGCCTATATGCATATCTGACAGCTGCACGCGAGAGAGATCGCGCGATCGGCAGTCCGCAACACAACGGAGACTCGATCTGCCTGTAGAAAGAGCGGGTCAACTATATATATATGACAGAGACCATGGCAGAGAAAACTTCATGTGGCAAAGAACCCCCTTTTTCGCTCATGTACAGAGCACACTCACTTCAAGAGGGAGGCAGCAAACAAAATGTCGGGCATGCGTTTTCGGACATAGACCCGAACCTTTTACGCTGTGAGTGCTGTAATGCTTGCTTCGTCTAGATTCGTGGCCAGTTTGCCGGACGTCCCGGTTCTTCCCTCGGATGAAGCCATCAACTTAGACGGCATCCACATCACCGACACGCAAGAAGAAGATCCTTTGAGCTTGGACGACGAGAGTATTGAGCTCTTTCTGGGCTGGTGCCATGGAGAATACCCTCTCGGTAGGTCCCTTATGTGCATGTCGACCTGCACGTTGTGTCAAGAAAGCACGCAGCTTCCCATTTACCAGTCATGGTACTCAAGTATCGTTGACGATCATGGCCCCGCGTACATGATGCTTGCATGCAGATCTCACTCTCGGAACAAAAACGCTTCTCGACATCCTCACCTTGGTCGATTTCTTCGACGCAAAAGAGCTGGCGAAGCAAATCAGGGATCCCCTCAAGGGGCTGTTCGTCCTCAACCCTCCTCTTTGTCGTGAAAGGGTGCTGGCAGCCTGCGTGAATGCACAAAAGGTGGAGGGGCAGATTCCCGAATTCACGTGTCTTCAAACAGATGCAACAGATGCAACTCCGTCACTTCACGACACAATCCTTTAGAACCAGATGCTCGCTCTCTTCCGATACAAGGGCCGCCTGTTCACTTTGAGAAAGTCCGATAGTAGTGAGATGGAGTCTGAGGCAGAGAAAAGCAGGAGAGAGAGTGAGCGGAGACGGAGAGAGATTGCGACACGAAATTTTACCGCACAATTATTTTCGAAACCGCAGGGAGTTCTTTACCCTGCGGAACTCAAGGCAAAAGACCTGCTATTCTTTGGAGGAGCTCCTGGTGGTGCGGACACTGTCTTTGCAGAAATCAAAAGAGAGTGGCAGCCCTCATGCAGGGTTCTGCCTAAATATCAGGCAGAACAGAGTGCACGGTCAGAGAACCCCTTCCGCAACCATGAATCTCCCGCTGTTCCTTGCAGGGAGTGAAATCTCTCTCATCAG
Organism: Chromera velia; assembly: GCA_018398765.1. Taxonomy (NCBI): domain Eukaryota; family Chromeraceae; genus Chromera; species Chromera velia. The sequence goes on from JAHBMJ010002831.1 coordinate 88,375, forward strand.
AAACCAGTCAGAGTCAGCCAGAACAGAGCACGGCCGCACTCGAACTCTCTTGGAAACCCTTTCCGACAGTGTCCCTGAAAATGGCGTGAATGACACCACTCCAACCAATGTCCTGGTGTCCTCGATAGAGACCAAGATCTTTGTGTCTGTGCATGCCCAGACTTCTTATGGCTCTCTGGGTGCCCGATGCTCTCTGTTGGTCCGACAGGGAATGCCAGCAGACGATTCGCCTCAGGGCGGCGGAGTCGAAGTCTTGAGGTCTGATGCTGACTTCACGCAGACGTTGTTGCGTCCCTTCTTGATTCCCCAAAGGGGTGTTTTCTGTGTTGATACTGCAACTGGTCTGGTCTGGTCTGGTCTGGACAAGAAAGTTCGGACCAGGAAATAAGTTTGTTGAAGCCGGACGGCTTGCTCTTGCAGGAAAGACTGAGTGCACGCTTCAAGTGACTCTGCGAGGGAGGATTCAATGCAGCCTCATTCCGCCTGAATCCACTCGAGAATGTGCCGCTCTACTGGGACCTTGAGACGACGATGATGCATGCTCGGTAAGGCGGTCTTTTTTCTAGCAGTCTGCCATGTGTCTGCTTATCTGTCTGCCTGCCTGCTTCCCTGCCTTCCTGCCTCCCTGCCTTCCTGCCTTCCTGCCTTCCTGCCTTCCTGCCTTCCTGCCTTCCCGCCTTCCTGCCTGCCTGCCTTCCTGCCTTCCCGCCTTCCTGCCTGCCTGCCTGCCTTCTTGCCTTTCTCCCTGCCTTCTTGCCTTTCTCCCTGCCTCCCTGCCTCCCTGCCTCCCTGCCTCCCTGCCTGTCTGCCTTCTTGCCTTTCTCCCTGCCTCCCTGCCTTCCTGCCTGCCTGCCTTCATGCCTTCCTGTCTTCCTGCCTGCCTGCCTTCCCGCCTTCCTGTCTACCTGCCTGCCCGCCTTCCTTCCTGCCTGCCTGCCTGCCTTCCTCTCTGCCTGCCTGCCTTCCTGCCTTCCTGCCTGTCTGCCTCCCTGCCTGCTTGCTTGCCTCCCTGCCTGCCTGCCTCCGTGCCTGCCTGCCTGCCTGCCTGCCTGCCTGCCTGCCTGTCTGTCCGACGACTGATTGCTCTGTGACTTGCGCGAATGCCTTCTGGGGGTGTTCTGACTGGTCTCACTTCTACTTGTGGGCTTCAGGGGGGGCCTGGATCCTTCCCGCTTTTGGCCCGAGGCCGATAGTCACCATAGCTCCCACTTTTAGGGCAGAGTAGCGCGGTCCTGTGCGCAGAGTGGACGCCTCCTTCACTTCTGTGTGCAGGTTTGAGCGCACAATGAACAACTCGTTCATCAAGGAGATCCAGCAGGATATCGGGACCCGCAACGTGTCAGCAACGGACGTGAATGTGGAAGAGGTTCTGCAGACTCCCTGGACTACGAAGAATGGACTGAAGCTCTTCCGTATCAAATTGATGGACTCGCGGAGTCAGAAGGGAAAACATGCATGGAGAGACAAGTCTTAGAGAGGAGGGCGTTGTCGAGTCCTTCCTTGTGGGACACGAGGACGAGACCAGCGCAGATCTTCACGTCAGTGTCTTTCTTTCTTTCTTTCTTTGTTTGTTTGTTTGTTTGTTTGAGACGGTGTCATAGTTGTTCGTTCATTCCTTTGTTTTTGTCCGTTTTTGTATGCTTGCACTCTTGATCACTTTTTGATGGTGCATTTGGATCGCTGCCTTTTAACTTATTTTGTGCCCTTACTGATCCAAATGAAGCTGAGTAAACGGACCCGAATGAAAGAAAAGGGTGCGCACAATCATGTCTCGACTTTCTGAAGAAATTTTCCACCGTTGCATTGTTCTTTGTATGTCTCAATGTCTTCTCTTTGCCCCTGTCTATCGTTACCTCTGCCCTGAAAACAAGAATCACGAGAGAGTCTTTCTGGTTATGCAATGAGTACATCGTTTCCCTTGCTGTCACTGTCTTTTTACATGCTATACTGATGTCTGCTCTCTCCACTTTCTCTCTGTTTGTCTGAAATGAAAAAGAGGGGAAACGAAAGCGTAAACAAAGGAAAAGAAAGAATTGATTGTCAATGATGCATTGATGAAACGATCGAGGACGATCGTCTTGAGGAGGGGGCATGTGTGACGTGTGTGCTAGTCGCGGTGCGAGCGTGAGCGAGCGCCCCGCCCATTTGCATCGACGGTGATTGAGCCGGCCCGCGTGTACGTCTTTCCGGGCCCGTGATTGAAGTGAGCGCGCACGTCGCCGCATGGCTTTTACCCACACGAATCAACAGTGGCGTTTCTATGCATTTCTGTTGCATGAGAGAGTAGAATCCGATTGACAGACATAGATTGAGCGAGGGAATAGCCAGGAACATCTAGCTTCACAGACCTTCTTGTCTAAATCTATGAATCGACTAGTAGACACGTAACACAGGGGGTGTGGTATAAAAAATAGGCGTTGTTCATTTGTCTTAAAAAAAAAATATTTTTTGTTACAACATTTGAATGACCAATTAGGAATTTATTCATTAAAAATTTTATTTAGAACAATTTAGAATTTTTTTTAACTGTCAAAAACTATAGAAAACTTGGTGCATGCATACCTAGATGCATGCATTTACAATTATTAACGCAAACAGTGTCAGGCAGTCTGACTCAACGGAAACTGGGAAAATGGGAGAAGAAGTCTTAAATATGTAGTGGTTTAACTGCCGAGGAAGTATTTTGAAACTGGAGACTGTTTTAGCTTCAGAAAGCTTCAAGAAAGAGGTGCAAGAGGCAGATATTCTGTTTTTAGTTGAGACAGGATCGGCCCTGTACGAATGTTGGACTATGAACAGAAAACTGAAAGGACAAAACTTTCCGGTAATAAGAAAAAGACAACATGGGGAAGAAGAGGAAGTGAAGCGAACGGGAGGGGTGACGATACTAATGGGGGAGAAAGCGAGAGGGTTAGGACTTGAAGCAGAGAGGCTGAGCTAGCAAAGCTGCTGCATGGGTGAGTGCCTCTGACAATCTCGACTGGCCGTGCGTAGTGGGAATATATGACCCTTATGCAGACTCCCCTTAAGAAGACGAAACACTGCTTGAAGAGGTGAGCGAAAAATTGGAAGGGATCAAAAGGAAATCAGAATTAAAAGAAGGAAAAATGAGTCTTCAATGTATTGAAGGAGACTTCAATGTAAGAACAGGGACCCTGGCACCGCGCATGGTGTGGGGTGACGGAGAGATAGACGGACGAAGAGCAGAAAGAGGGGTGGAAAAAGGAAAAGGGGATTTAAAACCATATAGAGAGTCAGAGGACAAGAAGGCAGATAAGCGAGGAGACATCTTCATTTCTTTTTGTCAAGGAAGAAAGATCATTCCCTTAAACGGATTGCGAAAATGTTGCATTGAGGAAGAAAAGCTAGAGTATGACACAAAAAAAAAAAATGAATATAATTTAATTACAAACCCTAGGGGTATGTGTCACTCTGATTAGCTATAACTCCAAAAAGTGTTTTTTTAAGGTTTTTAGGATGAACTGACCTTATTCTTACGATAACATAACTTTTTAAATTAAATTTTATGACCTTTTATATATAGGAAAGTCAATTCGCCCTCTGAGGTTCGCAAACGCTCATGACGTCGGTTTGCAAACCTAATCCTCCAAACTGACCAAACCTGTCTAAACCTGTCTAAACCTTGTTCCAAATGGCTTTTGCATGAACACAGAGAAGATGCAAAGCAAACACAACCTGGCATTTTACCAGGAAACATCAAACAAACCGTTCATTCAACAAATGTACGATAAAGTCAAGAACACAAAAGCTGCCTTCATTCTTTCACACTTCAACAGACTTCTCCAAAGGTGCAATTTCCTTTTCAAACGCCCGGTCAACTTGCCCCAATTCTCTATTTTCAATTCGTAAGCTGCCATCAATGTTTAGTACAGTGGGTTTCCAAATTTCTTAATTATGTGTGTGGTTTCCACGGAGAGGGGATCAAGTAAACAAAGATCGTGCCATATCGTGCCGGGAAAGAAGAGAGGGGAAAAGGGGGAGGGGCAGGATAAGGAGAATGCAGCGGTTGCTGTGAATGCTGATGCGAGCGAGGCTGTATCCCCTTCCTGAAATGCTCATGCACAGAGTGTCACGGACGTGGTCTTACTAGCAAAAACATATAAAATATGTTTTTAACAGATCATTCACATACAGATTTCAGAAGTTTGACCAGGTTTGAATAGGTTTGAAGAGGTTTGGAAGGTTTGAGTCTGGTACGACCATGGTTTCCAAACCAATTCTAAACCTGACGTAGCGAATGGGTTTCAAACTCATCTAAATCTATCCTAACCTACCCTAACCTTAGCCACTTGACCCTATTTTAGCGTTTTTTAAGCTTTTTTAGAAGATTAAACTCCAGAAATCTCTTTTAAAACATCAAAAATTTAAGTTTTTATTGAAAAACGTAACTTCAAACCTAGGGTACCCTCACAAAGTGTCAGATCCTAGAAGGAAAGGAGGAGGAGGCGTTTAACTTTGATGTTATTGAACGATACATATTTGATGCGTGCATGGTAGGTAGAGAAGGGAAGACAGTGAATGACTATGTGTGTGTGTCCCCTAAGTTGTTCTCTTCTGTTTTGTCCTTCACAATCCACCCCCTCCACTCCCTTAATTTCGACCACCTCGCACTGTGTATGAGCCTGAAAGTACAGACAAAGGAAGAACCAGAGAAAGGAAAAAAGAAGAAAAAGAAGGAGAGTGAGTTAAGAGAGGAAGACCAAATAAAGAAAAGATGGTGGGGTCCTCTGCCAGCAAGAACGGAGAGGGAATTCATGGAAGGCTTTGAAGAAAGAATAGAAAAGGAAAACCTTGGCGCGCTATATAAAGACATCTTGCAAAAAGAAGAAAGCTTTGGTGTAGAAAGAAAGACATTACAAGAGGAATACAGAAGAATAGAGACGGCGGTCAGAGAGGAATACATGAAAGCAGCACAAAAAGAGAAACAAAAGAGAAGAAGGACAGGAATACTCCTTAATGACCCCCCTGAAGTCATCTGCAAGAAAAAAGAAAAAGAAGCGCGAAACAGAGAAAGAAAAACAGACCAGAAAGTAGTCAAGGCCAAAAAAAAGGAGAGAAAAACTCTTGCACATGAAGAAGAGAGAAAGAAAATTGTAAAAGAAGAGTTAGAAAGGGTAAGAACGGAGAGAAGAGAGGCAAGCAAGGAATTATACAGAAAGATAAAAAGAAAAAGAGAACAGAGGGACCGCACGAGAAGAACACAGAGAATAATAAATCAATTGAAAGAAGACAGAGGCGGATAGAGTATATGGAGAGCCCTCTCAACAAGAAAGGAATTGCACCAAAAGAACAGAATGTCAAATAACGAGATAGCGAGAGGGAATGAAAACCTTTTCCAGATAGAAGGAAGCGTAAGGAAAAGAGAGGAAGCAGAGAACAGGGAAAAAGAAGATGGGCAGAAAGAAATCAAAAGAGCAAGGGCGAGGGCAGGAGCAATAAAAAGCGCTATAAGGATAAAAGAAGTAAAAAAAGCTATGCACAAGGTAGGAAACCCAAGAAAGGCAGCAAGAAAGGACGACATGCCCCCGGGGGTGCTAAGAATAATAAAGAAGTGTCAGAATGCGGTCAATCTCTATATTTATCTCTTTTTTGTCTCAGCAAGATAGTACATATGGTGGCTAAAAGGCTGAAACGACTTGCCAATCGCTCCAGTCCCAAAGCCAGGAAAGATGCAGGCTCTTTTAGGGGCATGGAGACTCATACACTTGGCCTCTACAATAGCAAACTGTGGGAAACTGGTGATGAGGGGGGTAAGTGAGGAAGAAATGATACACATGGACTCCGCCATACCTTTTCAGTTCGCATATAAGAAGGGATTAGGTACGTTCGACGCAATTTTTCTTTTGTTGAATAATTAATATTGCTTGTGCTCTTGTACTTTTTGTTGCTTTTTTGGATTTTGTGAGGGTGTCTGATGAAGTGAGACACGAAAAGCTGTACAGACAGCTGAAGAAAAACAAGTTGTCAGACTGGATAGCTAATTGGATTGTGGAGTTAGTAAGACATATCAGGCTGAGAGTGAAAGAAACGGACTGGTGATAGAAAGAAAGGAAAGGAGGGAAGCAGGGAGGTCTGGCAGGGCCTGTCATTTATTCCATGTACACCAACGATATGTTTGCTGAAATAAGAAGGAGAGCAGACAGAGAACTGGAGGGAGACAGACGACAGGCAGGAAGGATAAAGGCAAAGGTGGGTCTGCAGGGACGCACAGTGAACTTTGATACAGGTCTGTATACAGACGACGCGTTTCTTGGGTCAAAGGAGGAAAAGGGTTTTAAGGCATTGCTAAAGGGAGTGGAAGGCTATACAGAAGATATAGAAGTTCCTCTTTCAACCAAGTCAAGATGGATGTTCTTCATGTGGAGGGAGGGGAGAGAGCGGGAAAGAAAGAAGACATATGAGTTTAGTTTGGCCGGAGGGGAACTGAAAAGGGTATCTGAATACGCATACCTGGGCCTCTTAATAACAGACGACTGTTCGATAGAAAAGATGAAGGATGAAAGATACACAAAGATAAAAAGAGCTTTCTACTCCCTAAAAGCAAAGATAGCAGTCGCAGGTGAGCTGCCTCCAAGTGTTTGTTTTAAGTGGTTCAAACAGACAGTCAGGGCAGTTTGGCTATATGGCTGTGAAATCCATAGGGGCATAAAAAAGAGTTTCGAGAAATTTAACCAGTTACAGAGAAGGTTTGTGAGGTGGGTGTTGGGCATACGAGAAAAAAAAAGTGTTGTATCAACGTATTTCGAGGGGGGTTTTCTTCCAATCGAGCTGGAGGTAGCAGATCGGATGCTGACATGGGGGGCTGCTGTTCTGAAAAAGAAAAGAGAATCCCCTGTCTTCTATGCGTTGTATCGATGCAGTTCAGAGAGGAGTGGACAGCAGACTGAAGGGAAAGGAAATGCATCTGTATAAGTTCTTCCCCTGCTTAGAAGAGAGTGCAAGAGCGCTATATGACAGAGGTGAATACCCGTTTGAGATAAGAAGAATACCAGCACAGGCAGGCCAACAGTCTTCTTTTGAGACAAAAGACAGAATAGTTAGATGGTTGAGAGAAAAAAACGTAGATAAGATGGAATTTGACAAAAAAGAAAGAAAAAAGTGTTTAAGAAGCAGGTAAAACAAACAATTAAGAGAAGAAAGAGAGAAGAACAGGTAAGACTGAGTCAGTTCAAGGGGGTTTCAGGTTGGCACAAAAGGGTTCAGAACGGAAATCGCCTTCATTTGTGGTCTTTCCTTAAGAAAGAAGAAAATACAGAAAGAAACACTGGTGCACTCTGTGCATGTATGTTCCATTGTAGTTTAGACTCTTAGAAATATACAAAGAAAAATAAAGAAAGTTATTAACAGTTTCAGTTAAAAAGTAAAGAACGGATGACCTCATGCAATGAAATAAATTGATAAAACCAGCTGGTAGAAATAAAACATAAAGAGGAAGAATCGAAAATAAAGAAAGTAAATTTATTTAAAAAGATTTTAGGAATAGTTGTTTTTAATTAGAAATAAAGATCATTCACCACAATTGAAATAAAGAAGAAATAAGATTAAAAAAAGAAATGAATTAAATACATTGATTTATAATAATATCAAAATAAATAAATACAGAAATTGTAGGAAGTTGCCAGGAACGGGGTTCATACGATCGAGTTCAAGCTTAAGTGGGGTACGTTAGACACAGAAAGTGTTACAACGACTACAACTGCATGGAGACCAGTTTGAAAGATGATCAAGGCCGCTGGATTAGACGTCTGGAAAATTGGACGCGTCCGGAAAATCGGATGGGTCCGGAAAACCAGACGCATCAGGAAAATCAGATGTGTCCAAAAAATCGGACGGACATATCTAACAGAAAAATTCAAAAAATCAGATTGAAATAAAAAAGCAAAATTGAAGTGCGATTTAGAAATTGAGATTTCAAGCTCGTCGAAAGATTTAGCTCTGAACTTCGCAGGATTCTCTTTGAACCTGAGATTCGATTCTCGCTCTGAACTTGAACTTCTGACTTAGAAGAATCTGAACCCAGTCTAAAATCGAACTCAGTCTTGAACCTTCTTGTACCAAC
>JAHBMJ010002832.1:0-16196 GCA_018398765.1 Chromera velia
ATTAACAAACAGAAGATCATAGGTTCAATCCTCGCTACCTGCCTTTTTAAGGATCAACAAGAAAAGAGACGGGACGTTAACGTCCTGTACTATACAGATTTTGGCCTGTCGCATTTCGATCGAAATCACATGAAAGACTTCCGAAAGACTTTCTGGAAGACTACTATGAAATCAGATTGATCACTGAATCGCAAGAAAGCTCCATGCTCCTGACATCGATCGAGTCTGTCACTAAGGATCGACCTGAATCGCTCCAGCGACATCAAGCCCTGAAGACCCTTGAACCTCTGCAAGCACTTACTAGCGCCAACCCCTCTAAGTAGGCCTTAACAAAGTATCAGAACAGATGGAAAAGGAAAGGGAAGCAGGGTTGAAAGACAATTAACTTTGCAGAGGACCAGGCAGACAACTTGATAGAGGACCAGGCAGAGGACCTAGCAAACAACTTCAAGTTGGCAGAGGACCTGGCAGACAACTTGGCAGAGGACCAGGCAGAAGACCTGGCAGACAACTTGGCAGAGGACCTGGCAGACAACCTGGCAGAGGACCTAATAGAGGACCTGGCAGACAACTGGGCAGAGGACCTGACAGACAATGTAACAGAAGATCTGACAGAGGACCTGACCGAGCGTGAAGCAGATTTAGTGGCCGATAAAAGGGCAGACATTAAGGTAGACACGGAAGACTATGGGGCAGAAGCAGAGGCAGACAAGTCGGAAAGACGAGAACTACGATGGTGATGGCATGCTCAGTGGCCACGTCAAGAAAAATGATGGAGTGTAGCATGGAATATAAACAGGCAGACAAAAAGGCAGAAGAGAGCCAATAAAAAATTAAATCAACACAGATTCTGAAGTGGAATAAAATAAGGTAGAAGCAAAGGAATATGAAGTGGAAGAATTAATACTATAAGGGTTCCAAACCGGAAAACAAATTGGAAGACAAAGTGGAAGACACCAGCCGAAAGACTTGCAAAAATTGGTACATATGTTGGCAGAGGTCAAAAAATTTGAGATTTCATTTGACAGGTTGAATAAGCAAAGAATAGCCCAGATATTTAAACATTCGTGTTCCACCCTTTGAGCAAACTCTGAGAAGTAAACCTTCAGTGACTTCAGTCTCCTAGTCACCCTTTCATCAGCAACGCTCCTAAGTTCCGGAGTCAGATAAGTAGTCCGCTATATTATGATATATAATTTTTCATGAAAAAATTCAAAATATCCTAGAAAATATCTATCTTATCAATTAGGTATGCTGATCGACTCGTCAGTAGTCAGTAAAAGGTGTGCCTAGAGGTGTGCAGAGGTAAGTAAGTGTGTGTGTGTGTGTGTGTGTGTGTGTGTGAAAGGGCTTTAAGGGAGGGAAACTCAGTGAGTTGATCGAGTGCAGCGTGGCGCGTAAATTAGCTGAAATAGAGGTGCTTTGGGATAAATGAATGTGTATGTGGAAAGACATACAAGCGATACAATACAAGACCAAAAGAAAAAGCTGAAAAGTTGATTGACATAATGATATCTGTATCGCGATAGGGGCAGCATCACCGGGTGCATGTCAGAAGGAATTCAGACTCCAGCAAGAAATCGGAGGAGACACTGAGGAAGAAGAGTCTCAGGTTGAGCCCAGCGACAAAGGGGAGCCTGTGCGAGGGAGGGAGGGAGGGCGGACCTGCGTGGAGGGCCAGATGGGGTAATGGAGAGACAGCTGTCGCTTGAAATCGCTTCACATGACAGAGAAGGAGATGTGGGAGGACTTGGCAGGAAGGGCAAGAAGAAGGGAGCGCACTGGAGGGGGAGGGGGAGGGACAGGGGGAAAACCGGATGGGGGGCCGACTAGGGTTAATTGCAGGAAAGAAGGATCTAGCGAGTAGCATTGGAGTGGACAAGCTCGCCGACCACGGACTTCGAGAGCCGGTCTGGCGGGGAGAAGTAAGAACGGGAGATGAAGGGAAGAAAAGTATGGTACGGAGCAGGCAGGGAAGAGAAGAAAAACCGGACAAAAGCGGAATTATATCTCAAAGGATGGAAGCAGACATGTTGGAAGAATTCTTGGCGGGCTTCTCTTTTGCCAAATTTTGGGTCATTTTCATTCAGTTCAGTGTATTATTTCTCTTTCTGCTTCGCTCTTGGACTTTCAAACGGCACGTCGGACGCCGCACGCACAGCTTCTTTATCCGCATGATGCACATGCAGTTCTGTCGACCCGCCATCTATTTGCAAAAGTTCCAACTGTTGTTTCCGATCCCTCTCTGCGTGCATGTGTTGCAGATAGAAAAAGAAATTACCCACCACTCTCTTGACACCCCTCACGCGCCAGGTCGCCAGGTCAGATGCCCTCGTGCTTTCCAATTCTGCGAGTGCATTCGCATCATCTGCAGCTCTGTTGAATCTGTGCGCAATTTCAGTCACGTGAATCGCACCCACCTGCGCCACAGTGAGCTGTTTCGACAGGCCTAAACGAAAGAGCCCGGAAGCCATTGCAAGCTCCCTCACCCCTACCAAGTCACCAGCCTCCGTACCACCGGACCGAAAACTCTCGACTAGTTCTCGCACTTTGAAGTCCACCAGCTTTCTTTCAACGGCCTTCCATCCGATGGCAGGCAGAGACGCGTGGGGCAGGTCAAGGAGGTAGAAGTCTGCACTGGCAAGAGCGGCCTCTCCAGCCACAGCGATCCCGTCGATGCCTATGAGCGGGGGGGGGGGGGNAGAAGTATGGTGGTATCAATAAATAAATGGATAAATAGAGATTGGACGTTCAAAGAGAGGAGAAAAGAAGAGAAGAAACATCTGGTGAAGAAACCGGCACAGGAAGGACGGAAGCTCAATAGGAGGACGGCAGAATAATCGACAAAAGGAAATTTGAAACGGGGAAAGTAAGCAGTCGACATCTCTCTTCTTTATATTCCTTCCTTCCTTCCTTTCTTTCTTTCTTTCTTTTTCTTTCTCTTTCTCTTTCTCTTTCTCTCCTTCTCTCCTTCTCTCTTTCTCTCTTTCTCTCTCTCTCTCTCTCTCTCTCTCTCTCGTTCTTTCTTTCTTTCTTTCTATCTTCCTTTCTTTCTTTCTTTCTTTGTTTCTCTTTCTCTCTTTCTCTCTTTCTCTCTTTCTCTCTCTCTCTCTCTCTCGTTCTTTCTTTCTTTCTTTCTCTCTTTCTTTCTCTCTCTCTCTCTCTCTCTCTCGTTCTTTCTTTCTTTCTTTCTTTCTTTCTCTCTGTCTTTCCTTCCTTCCTTCTTTCTTTCTTTCTCTTTCTTTCTCTTTCTCTCTTTTTCTTTCTCTCTCTCTCTCTCTCTCTCTCTCTCTGTGTCTCTCTCTGTCTCTCTCTGTCTCTCTCTCTCTCTCTCTCTCTCTCTCTCTCTTTCTTTCTTTCTTTCTTTCTTTCTTTCCTTCTTTCCTTCCTTCCTTCTTTCTTTCTTTCTCTTTCTTTCTCTTTCTTTCTCTCTCTTTCTCTTTCTTTCTCTCTCTTTCTCTCTCTTTCTCTCTCTTTCTCTCTGTTTCTCTCTGTTTCTCTCTCTTTCTCTCTCTTTCTCTTTCTTTCTCTTTCTTTCTTTCTTTCTTTCTTTCTTTCTCTCTTTCTCTCTTTCTTTCTCTCTGTCTGCCTTTCTCTCTCTCTCTCTTTTTCTTTCTTTCTTTCTTTCTTTCTTTCGTTCGTTCGTTCGTTCGTTCGTTCGTTCGTTCGTTCGTTCGTTCTGTCAGTCTATCTTTTCTCTCTCCCTCTCTGTTTCTCCCCCCCCTCTCTCTGGTTTCAGTGTACAAATAGGCAAACAATCCCTCCAAAAAAGGGGGATAGATCCTCTGCACACTTCCTTCCGCGCCTATATCGAAGAACAGACAGTCCGCAACTGAGTCAAGAAATCGCCAAATGCTCTCTCTTTCTAGATTCGGCCCCCAGCTTCCGAAATTTTAACCTGCCATGCAGTCATTTTATGATTTCGTCAAACAAACAAACAAACAAACAAACAAACAAACAAACAAACAAACAAACAGAGAGACCCACCTCGCAAGACGCGCCGTGGAGGATCTTTCCCCCTCGCCATCTCCAGCACCGGCTTCATGAAGAGTTCTCCTAAGGATTCCTTTGGCCATGGGTACTTATGGCTTTCGATTTTATAAGGCCAAGAAGTGGTGTCTATGCGGGGCCTCAAGTCAAGTGCCCCGAATTTTATCTTTGTCAAGTGCGGGAGGTCCATCTCGGCTGCGTAATGCACCCTTCTTCGATCCCGCAAGGCGTGACACCGCGCGAGCGTCTTCATGAAAGTCATCATAGAGACATCAAAGTGATGAGAACCAACGAGTAAAATTGTGTTGTCAGACGTCGGATGGCGCACAAACCGCACTCTGGGACTTTGGAGAAAATGCCTCAGATCAGCATTTTCCGCCATCGCCCTCGCAATGAGGGGGGCACCCTTCCCGGGAATTTTCGCGGAAGGCGGGAAATCAGACGGAGACGGAGACAGGGAGACGGCGCCAACGGGTTTGAATTTGGCACTCGGCTCTTTCTTTCCGGTTGCCCTGCTGTTGAAACGTCGGGATAGCCTCCAGATCGGCCTTCGACTGCTGAAAGGTGTGAGAACAGGGACCTTGTTTTTCATGGCAGTAAAGGGTCGGGAGAGCATGGTCCTTATGCACAGAGTCCCCCCACCCAAATCATTTATTGCTTTGTTTTTCCCTTCTTCTCCAGAGCATTTGAATCACACCTATGAAGCAGCTGTCCCACAAATTGACGTTGCGTGTAGATTCGGCTCGTTTGCATGGATCGTTGGATCATTGCAGTGACTCTCACTATCAGACACTTCTGCCAGGCACGTTTAGAGGGAGGATGGAGCTCGGGAGGCGGAGAATGACGCGAGAAAGTTTGACGCGCGCCGGACGCGGGATGTCGGGATGCCAATTACACGAGAGTGGGCGCGCGCTGCGCGCCGACGTTGTTGTGGTGGGTACTCCCGTTGTCGAGTCTGGCGTCGAAAGAGGGACACATACAAAAGTTCTTCTCTTTCGAGGCGTCGTGAGCGGCGCATGTCGGGATGCCATCACCCCCCTTATCCTATTTGGAACCTCTACCTTTTTTGGCGGCGGCGTCCAGAGGCCGCAAGCCCAAAATAAATTAATTAACAACCCCGGGGGTTTTTGCGGCGGCGGTCCAACCTGTCAATAAAACCGGGGTTTGTTTTGCATGCATAGAGGACTCCACAATGTCCCCTACCTCCCTCCAACTCTCATGGTCCTTCACCTTGTCTGGGCTCCTCTGCCACTTGCACGCCCCTTGGATCCCTCCAGCCTTTAGCATGACGACTGAAGAAGAGGAGACAAGAGTTCAAGAGTCGTTGAATGCTGCATGTCAGAGGCTGAAGGTCAGTCAAAAGTGAACTTGCTCGCATGGTGCATCCACATGCCAGCTTTGAGAATCAAAAAATACAAGATAGGCTACATTAATTTGCCCCCCAATGAATATAGCATAGATGAGTGAGCCAACGAGGAGATCTTGAGCTCTCGTGACCTTGCCCTTCGGCTGAAGTGATTCCTCCTTCAGTTAGTCAGCTAGTCAGCCAGTCAGCGAGCCGGTCATGCAGTAGTCAGTCCGTATGTACGTGAGTCACTACGTAAGCCGTTCAGTCTGCCATGCAATAAGCTAGTCAGTTAGCCAGTCATCTCATCAATCACAGTGAGTCATGCACAATCAGTCAGTCGGCCAGTTAGTCAGCCTGTCAGCCACTCGAGCTCAGCCAGTCAGCCAGCCTGTGAGCGAGCGAGTCAGCAGTCAATCCGTAAGCTGTTCAGCTCGTTGGTCAGTCAACCAGCAGCCACATTCAGTCACCATCAGTCAGCCGGCACGTCAGTTAGCCACCCAGTCAGGCAGCCAGCCAACTAGCCAGTCAGTCAGTGAGCCGGTCAGTCGGTCAGTCCGTCAGTCAGTCAGTCAGTCAGCCTGTTAATCAGTCAGTCAGTCAGCCTGTCATTCAGTCAGTCAGTGAGTCAGTCAATCAGTGAGTCAGTTAGTCAGCCTGTCAATCAGTCAGTCAATCAGCCTGTCATTCAATAAGTCAGTGAGTCAGTCAGTCAGTGAGTCAGTTAGTCAGTGAGTCAGTCAGTCAGTGAGTCAGTCAGTCAGTCAGTCAGTCAGTCAGCCAGTCAGTCAGTCAGTCAGTCAGCCTATTAGTCAGTGAGTCAGTCAGTCCAATCAGTCAGTCAGTCGGCCTCACAGCCAATCAGCCAGTCAGTCAGTCAATCAACCTCTTAGCCAATCAGTCAGTCATTCAGTCAGTCATTCAGTCAGTCGGTCGGTCAATCAGCCTATTAGTCAGTCTTTCAGTCAATCGGTCAGTCAGTCAGAGTCAGAAAATGAGCCCATTAGTCAGTCTTTGAGTGTGTCAGTCAGACAGTCAGACAGCTAGTAGCCGACTCACTTAGTCAGACAACCGGTTCATTCGTTCTGTGTGTATATTCGCAGGTCTGGTAGGTTAACTTACCACCTTAGTCGACAGTGACTCGCATACTGTGTGTTGGTGGGAGTTGACAGGAAAGAGGTTTGAAGCTCATACAGGTGGGAGGGTTCGTGAGACATAGTATAGACGGATCTACACTCTCATCAGGACCTCTCACCGCTCTCTGGTTCATTCGTTCTGTTTGTATATTCGCACGTTTGGTAGGTCAGCTTGGCACCTTAGTCGAGAGTGGTTCGCATGCTGTGTGTTGGTGGGAGTTGACAGGAAAGGGTATGAAGCTGACACAGGTGGAGGGGTTTGTGAGGCATAGTATGGATGGATCTACACTCTCATCAGGACCTCTCACCGCTCTCTGGTTCATTCGTTCTGTGTGTATATTCGCAGGTCTGGTAGGTTAGCTTACCACCTCAGTCGAGAGTGGTTCGCATGCTATGTGTTGGTAGGAGTTGACAGGAAAAGGGTTTGAAGCTGATACAGGTGGGAGGGTTCATGAGACATAGTATGGATGGATCTATACTCTCATCAGGACCTCTCACCGCTCTCCGGTTCATTCGTTCTGTGTGTATATTCGCATGTTTGGTAGGTTAGCTTGGCACCTCAGTCGAGAGTGGTTCGCATGCTGTGTGTTGGTGGGAGTTAACAGGGAAGGGTTTGAAGCTGACACAGGTGGGAGGGTTCGTGAGGCATAGTATGGATGGATTTACACTCTCATCAGAACCTCTCACCGCTCTCCGGTTCATTCGTTCTGTGTGTATATTTGCACGTTTGATAGGTTAGCTTGGCTACACCTCAGTCGATAGGGACTCGCATGCTGTGTGTTGGTGGGAGTTGACAGGAAAGGATTTGAGGCTAACACAGGTGGGAGGATTCGTGAGGCATAGTATGGACGGGTCCACATTCTCATCAGGACCTCTCACCGCTCTCTGGTTCATTCGTTCTGTGTGTATTTTCGGTCCGGGTCGGTCATGTTACTTAGCAATTTGGTATGCTCCGAAGTTTTATATATCACGGCTTGCCTCGTCAGACATAAAAACTCCTAGGAATACTGCCTGGATAATCCTAGAGAAGTCTGGACATATTCGAAGGAATGCCTAGGAGATTTAGGGTACATGCCTGGTGGACCCTAGGGGTCTCCCGGGCAAGTGTCTAGTAGACCCTAAGTACCATCTAGGCAAGTTCCTATCTTATCCTCGGCAGTCTCTTAGCAACATCTTCAGTTTTTCTAGACAACATTAGCTGAGTTTTCAACTTTAAAACCGTAAGTAAAAGTATTTAATTAATGAATATTTACAGGAATGTTATGCCCGCGCTCGGTCAGGCATGTCTTCATCTCGCTCTGCCCCTGCTCCTTCATCGAGAAGCTCTGACTTGTAATATTCAGGAGAGCTGAAGAGCACCTTATCAGCCTTTGTTAGGGTTTCCATGCTTTCCAAAAACCGAGTAACAGTGGACCATCTTATAATATGAAACTCTGGCAAGGCCGCTTTGAGCGCTTTGATGTGGGAAGCTTGCCAAAACTGCACCAAGTAATTATTTGGAGACGCTTCACAAAGCCAATCCACCATTTATCCGTAGGTGTACTCTGTGTTCAAACTCCCTCCATGGTGTTCTCTCCATTTTGACAGGGACTGAGCAAAAGCAACAATCCTATCTGGGCTGAACTGAATGCTGCCATCTGTCTGTGCATCCTGAAAGAACGGTTAGGCGTCATCTGCTGACTGTGAAGGGGGCGGGAAAAATGCAATAAGGTCCCGCCCAATTCTATACTTGTGTTTCCCAGTGAAAGTCTGAAACCCACAACCTACCCCTGCATCAAGATCAAACCAGCCGTAGAGAGAACATTTCCTTTATGTTCCATGTCGGTCCATGAGGTTACCTTGAAAAAATATTTTGCATGCTGACTCTTAATGCTCTAAAATCATGTTATGATTATTTCTTCATAAGTATCATTATCTAACACCATTTTTTCAAAGAACTCTTTGTCCAAGCTTGCTTACGATAGGATAGGAACTTACCTAGATGGTGCCTAGGAATGTTTTAGTGTTTACCTGGTAGCTTTCTAGGAGTTACTAGGCACTTGCCTGGTAGACCCCAGGTAGACTGCCTAGAAGACCCCCCAGTCTACTAGGCATATTCCCTAATCTACCTAGTAGTTTCATAGCATTTTACCGGGAGTTTGTATGTCTGACTAGGCAAGCCGTGATATTATAATATGTCAAGCTGTCCGAAACCGTCCAAAACCGTCCGGAACTTGCTACGAAGGAGTGTTTTTCAGTCTTTCCTGTCAAGAGCCGAGATTAAAAGGTGCTGGAACAGTTGAGTTTGGTGTGAAACGCTTTCCCGTCTCCTTTGACCAAAAATGTTCCCTCTTGGTGATGCTCACGGAGGGAGAATCCCGCCTCTTATTCAGATCCTACAGACCGTACAGCAGAACACGGACAGCCTGAAAACTTATATCAGTGCCCACCACGAGATAGCTTATCGCAGCATCCAGCAGCATGATGCTCAGCTTGCGATGTTTGCCGAAGCCGCTAAGCTCCAGTCGAGAGGGCTGGAACAATTCTTGGTTTTACAAGAAAAAGCCGACCTTCACATCAGGGAAATTGTTGGGCTTGACTTGAAGGCCCTGGCCAGGGAGAAGCAGGCTGAGCTGGGGGAGGAGGAAATGGAAAGAACAGAAGACAAATCTATCCCAAACGGTCTCCAACATCAAAACGGTCTCCAAAATAATCATAGTTCTCCAGCTTTTCTAGTATTTATTATATATTAAACAATGCTTAAAAGCTCAAAACAAAGAGTTTTAAGCAATGTGAGAGTGCGATTTTATGTTTTTAAATTGGGGTTAGTGAGAAAAAACATCCCAATTATACCTGGGTAATTATAGCGGTGTGCGTGACTGCAACGCAGCGGTGTGCTGCGTGCCCGTTACTGCAACGCGGCCGGCGGCGGGGCGCGGCGGGGCCTGCACATATCATGGGATCAATGTGCTCCAGCCTTAAAATCGAATAATATCTAAAAAGCCGATTTGATGCACACAGATGTAGCTGACAATATGTACACTGCATATTTATCTCTGAACATTGTGGGACTGCGGATGTGCTCCAAAGCGATTAATTCACTGCTGATGTTTTCAGATCAGCTCGCACTACATTGCAAGCATAACAGCTCTATACTTCACATGGGAGACTCTAACTCTGAGCAGAGTTTGAAAGGAAGCTCAGTCATCTCTCTTCTTTGAACATGGGTTTATTTGCCCGTCTCGCGCCATCTCGTTCTGTCAGCAAGCGTGGTGGGAAAATTGGAGAGGGCCGTCTTATTCTCACTCTTTGATCGACGTCCTTTTCCCCTTGCATACTTCTATGCAAGCGGTCGACCTCTTGCTTTCTTTGCTGGGGGAACTAGGGCTGTTTTCGTCTTCTTTCTGGTGAGTTTGAGGTTCCGTCTCCTTTTAGATGTGAACTATAGCTAGCCGTAACACTCGTTGCATCATATCAGGCACAGGCCCATCTTTCTCCAAGCTCTCAAACTTTCTTACTTTCTTGGTATATATACCTGCAGACAGGATTTGGGATTCACACTGGGCTGTTTCAGGGATCCAGAGGGACCTTCGCATGCTCTTCGGTAAGTTTATCAGTTTGTTTGTTTTACTGCTTGCAAGCCGTTCCATCAGGTCAGAGCATGATACACCTCAGACCCTCCCATGCAACTTCATCCTTTTCTTGTTCGGTGGTTGCACGCAGGATCTGGGACCACCTTTTGCCTTTGCTGAGGAGCTGGGGTTGCTTTTGCCATTCTTTTGGTGAGTCTGCAGTTCCGTCTCTCTGTGTGAGTCAGTGTATGATGCACTGTTGAGCAGATGTTTGCCTTCAACCATCGTTTTTGGCTTTATTACCTCTTAGGAATATGATTGAACGCAGGTTCCGTTCATTTGATCATACTGAGGCAGCACTTGGGGCTCCGTGTGATAACCGTGTCTCTTTGGGTCAGTGATTTGTTTTCATTCGGTCCCTGTCAGTCGCGTCGTTTTGCATCCGTGCCTGTCAGTGAAAATCAGTCAAAAACATCTAGTAGGTATGGTCTAGAAAGTAAGAAGAAAAGTTATGACAACCTGGGAAGAGGCAATGCGACGAGGGGAAGGATGCTTGTCCTTGCTTTCCGTTTGTCTCCCTTTGAATGTGCTGCTTGTCTACCTGTATTCAGGTCTGCTTTCTATCTTTGAGACTGTACGCCAGCACCAGCCCCGGCCCCGACGTATGGGTCCCGGCGGAGACAGAAAGCGGAAAGGGGGGCAAAAGAGTGAGAAGGAGAGGGCAGATCAAGGGAGTGAGCAGACCGGAGCGCTGGTAGGGTCGGGGGGACGTTCATCGACGGAAGCGGGGGCAAGGACAGGGACACGGGCCGCTAAGGGGCGGGGGCCGGGCCCGGTGCCACAGTATGCCGCGGCCTGGGCAGGGCCTGGGGCCGGTGGCATCAGAAGGAGCAGAGAGACGCCAGCTGGAGGGAGCGGTAAGACGTTTAGGCCAAGTGAAGGAACGTCCGCGACTGGTAAAGGAAGCCGAGGTCGATTGGGGCCCGGCCCAGCCCAGGCCGGCGGCGTCACAAGGGAGTAGGGCCGGGGCCGGCGGCGTTACAAGTGGCCGGGGTAGGTGGTGTCCACCGGGAAGGACACAGACAATCCGGACACTTGGAGAGGTCGGTGGGAGAAATCAGTGGGGAGTTAGGGCATAAAAAGTGGATTGCCTAGCTTCACAAAGGATGCTGGTGGAGGCTACGCTATTCTTTTAGGCCCATTCCACACTTTGTGTTCTATCTCTCCCTCTCAGACTATGTGAAAAAAATATTTGGCAAGGGAGAATTCAGGGCTGAATTCTCCCTTGATGAGTATGTGGAAAAAATTTTTTTGAGGGAGAATTTTTTTGAGTCGTTTTTCTGGCTTCTTTTACCGAAATGAGTCATCTTTTTTTTGCTCCCTCGAAAAAAATTTTTTTTTATTACCGAGGGAGAATTTAGGGCTGAATTCTCCCTCTTGAAGTATGTTAAAAAGATATCGTTCGAGGGAGAATTTAGCCCTGAATTCTCCCTCGGTTAAAATACGAAAGATTTTTTTTTCTTTCACACCATAGAAAGGAGATGTTCTTTGGATGAAAGGTGTTTAGGACAGCATTCATCTTAATCAAAATCGTACTAACTGCTCTCTTTCTCTCCTCGCAGCTCTCAATGTGTAGCACTTTGAGCCATTTCACCCGAGAGAGAATTTAGCCCTGAATTCTCCCTCGGTAAAAATACGAAAGATTTTTTTTTCTTTCACATCACAGAAAAAATACATTTTTTGGACAAAAGGTGTTCGGGACAGCATTCATCTTGTATGAATGTATGCTACGTGTTCTTTTTTTGTTCTTAATCTGCTCTATTGTGGGCCGCCTTGGGTCAGGCATCCGCAGGCATCAGGGTTATATCTTGCGCGCCTCATATTCTCTGCTTGTGCACATACAGAAAAAAGCAGCTAGATTGTTGTAAAACCTTTTGAATTCGTTTTTCTCTCATCTCCCTATTTCTGTTTTTGATACATCTACGGACTCTTTTTCATATGTGTGTCTTCTGAATATGAATACAGTTAAGTCCATTTCGAGGTGTGTGGAGGGACCACCCCAGACAGCCCCTGTAGAAGGTGGGTTCAGAGCTCAGCCTTTGTTTCAGTGGCTTGTACTTGGTCTGCCAGGCTCTAGAGCTCTAGGCTGCCTTTTTGTTGACCATTTTGCTTTCTTTTTTGAGTCTTTCTCCGTCTCTGCACGTGTGTGTATCTAGATGTGTACAACGCTAGGTGCAGCATGTGTGTGTATGTGTGTGTGTGTGTGTGTGTGTGTGTGTATGTGTGTATGTATGTGTGTGTGTGTGTAAAAGAGTGTGAGTGTATGAAAAAGGATATCCTCCCATGTATTCTGTTTGTCTCCGGCCTTGTCCTAGAAGTTTATATAATATTCCTTCTGGCACTGTATTTTGTTGCCTGTATTTGCTCGAACAACAAAGGAGCGTACTGCTAGTAGTCCGTGTGATCTTATATTCCGTGTGCATGTGTGCATGCACATACATGCGGGTGTGCGCGGGCCTGTGTCATGGTGTGTATGTGTGTATGAGTGTGTGTATGTGTATATGTATGTGTGTGAGAGAGAGAGAGAGGGAGAGTGTGAGTATGAGTGTGAGTGTGGGTGTGAGTATGAGTGTGAGCGTGAGTGTGAGTCTGAGTATGAGTGTGAGTGTGAGTGTAAGTGTATGTATGTGTATGTATGTGTGTATATGTGTGTCACAGTGTGTATATATGTGTGTGTGTGTATGTATGTGCGTGCATGCATGTGTGAGTATATAAAGGTGTGCATGCAACGCAACACAGTCTTTCTATCCTTTTCTTTCTTAAGGCTCATGACGCTCACCTCTTTCAGAAAGAATAAATGCATGTTGTTGCTTTTCTGTGAGTCAGTTTGTCTGAGTCTGCGTTTATGTGCGTGTGTACGTATCTAAGGTGCATGTACTCGTTCTCCTTCTACCTCTTGGTCTCTTCTTTATGCCCAAGTTTTCTCTGCCAGCTTATGTTCCTCCCATTTCCCCTTTCCCCCCGGCCTATTCCCCTTATGTGTGTGTATGTGTGTGTGTATGTATGTGTATGTGTGTGTATGTATGTGTGTGTATGTGTATGTGTGTGTGTATGTATGTGTGTGTGTGTGTGTGTGTATATGTGTGTGCGCGTATGCGCGTGTATGTACTGGCAGATCCACATGCACACAGATCTTCACTGACAGGTTACGTGCACTGGAAACCAATTTTAAAATGTTGATTATTGTTCTGGCTGCATAAAAAATTTATTATCTGAGTTGAACAACTTTATTGTCTGGTTGTTGCGGTGTTATGCTAAAAAAGTGCTTTGAGCTCACGGCCATTGTTATGAGCGTCCTACTTATGATTTATAGTCATACAGTCTAAAATATTAATAGCATCAATTGTGATATTCATAAAAGCTCTACACTACGTTTCACATGTTTTCAATCTTTGTGTTACAACCTTAAGATTTATTATGAAGACAATATTTTAAAGAGTTAAAAACTTACTAAAAAAGTTAAAATGATAAATTAAAATTTAAATATATATGCAGTTATCATAAATTAAGTTTATATATAATTATTAATAATTAGTTCACTAACTATGATAACAAAAAACACTTAATCGCACTCTCAAACCGTTTAAAACTCTTTGTTTTAAGTTTTTGATCATTGTTTAGTACCTAAAAATGCTTGATGGGTATGGTAATCTTGGAGACCGTTTTAATGTTAGAGACCGTTTGGGATAGATTTGTCTTACAGAGCCAATGCTACGAAATTATGTTCATGCCCTTGCCGATTTTGTGGAAACAGTTGGGGGAAGGGAGACTCAGTCTCAGAATGGTGAGTTCAATATAGCTACCAGTGTGGCCACTATTAAAAAAGCAGAGGTCAAGCCCAGAGTCTGGAGAGGGGGGCGGGAAGTCCCCCCTCTGACCATTATCACCTTCTCGGATGAGCAGTCTGCGAAAGATTTTGACACCGTGTTTGGTCCATCACGCACAGTGAAATTCCAAGAGGTCGACTATAGGATTCGTCTGAGGAAAACACGACCTCAAGCCCGCAGAAATGACTTCGAGTGGGCGTTCGAGTCGGGCATGCACAGCCAGAACGCTGACATACGGGCCCGCGCCCAGGGAATTCTGAGCAGAGACGATCCGATCACAAACGTGCTATATGCATCGCGGATGTACTGTGGTATCGCGCGAATGTCATTGAGAGAGAGCTTCCCTCTGCCCGCTCTCAATTTTGCAACACAACAACACCACAACACCGCACAGCAGTATCCACTGTTACCCCACCAGAACTCCGTCTCCCCTATTGCCCAGAATGCCTCACACGTGCCGTCTTCTTGTCCCGTCTCCGGAGTTCAGCCTTCGCAGGCCCTAGTCATTCCGTCTGGTCTGCCGCAGCAGCACGCCCAGCCACAACCAGCTCCGCCCGGATCGCTTGCACAGCAGGGCAGAGTGCAAGAGCGTATTCCCACCCAGAAGGCAGACAACAGACAGATCTCCAGAGCTCCCAATTCTTCCTCTGAAGTGTCAAATCGTGCTGCTCCGTCTGTACAGGCATCCGAGGGAATTTCGTCATCCCCCCCTTGTGTAACTGATACAGCTGTTGCTGCTATGCCCCTCGAGGCTCTCGTCTCTCCAGATGAGGGAGGACCCTCCGCCCCCAGGACAGACGGGGGTAAGAACAGAAAAAGAATGATGTCGGGTCGAGAGACCAAGTCACCGGGGCAGGGGGGCGAGAGGATGGGAAGGAAAATTCTGGAGGAGGAGGATGCGGTGCGCATGAGGGGTCGGATGCTCTACAGAACCTTTCAGGCAGCGGGCGAAGGGTTTCTGGGGTTTTGCAAGACACCCGTCGGTCTCTTCCCTCGACGTCCNTCTCAATTTTGCAACACAACAACACCACAACACCGCACAGCAGTATCCACTGTTACCCCACCAGAACTCCGTCTCCCCTATTGCCCAGAATGCCTCACACGTGCCGTCTTCTTGTCCCGTCTCCGGAGTTCAGCCTTCGCAGGCCCTAGTCATTCCGTCTGGTCTGCCGCAGCAGCACGCCCAGCCACAACCAGCTCCGCCCGGATCGCTTGCACAGCAGGGCAGAGTGCAAGAGCGTATTCCCACCCAGAAGGCAGACAACAGACAGATCTCCAGAGCTCCCAATTCTTCCTCTGAAGTGTCAAATCGTGCTGCTCCGTCTGTACAGGCATCCGAGGGAATTTCGTCATCCCCCCCTTGTGTAACTGATACAGCTGTTGCTGCTATGCCCCTCGAGGCTCTCGTCTCTCCAGATGAGGGAGGACCCTCCGCCCCCAGGACAGACGGGGGTAAGAACAGAAAAAGAATGATGTCGGGTCGAGAGACCAAGTCACCGGGGCAGGGGGGCGAGAGGATGGGAAGGAAAATTCTGGAGGAGGAGGATGCGGTGCGCATGAGGGGTCGGATGCTCTACAGAACCTTTCAGGCAGCGGGCGAAGGGTTTCTGGGGTTTCGCGAGACACCCGTCGGTCTCCCCCCTCGAGGTCCGGGGGGGGAGGGGGGAGCATTGCCGATGGTCCCTCCTCACGGGAGCGCCTACGGAGGGGCGCAGAGGCTACGTCCTGGAGGGGAAATGGGGGAACACAGGGGGAGGGACTGGGGACAGTGGGGGGTTCTAGCAAGAAGATGGGGTGACTCTTAGTAAATGATGACCGCTTGTTAACAGTAAGCCCTCCTAACTCGTCTTCCGTTTCTCTTTCTTTTCTTTCTCCCTCTTCTTCTTCTTCTTCTTCCTTGTTTTTCCTCCCTGTTGATGAGGCATTGCTTTTGTTCGAATGCACACATTTCGATGAGCCTTTTCTAGTGCCTGCAAGAACTTGCCCTCCCCGTTTTCTAAGACCCACTCTTCATCCTCTGTCAGAAACTGGCTCCACTGTTTCCTCGGGTAGTAACCGTTTTGCGTGCCTAACGGATGACTCTTTGTCTGAAAGCACTCCCCCCTTTTCGTCGCATCCTGCTCGACCTGTTGACGTTCTCTCGCAGCTCTCGGACCTAGACAGTAGAGATAGACAGCAAAGTTTCACCTCCAGCGCGCCAATGGAAGAGTTAGTGAGGCTTGCTTTACACCGGGAAGAGAAAAGAAAAGGAACGCAAGAATGGCAAGGAAAGGAGACAGCAGAGTGC
>JAHBMJ010002833.1:0-16013 GCA_018398765.1 Chromera velia
GGGGTACGTGTTGATGTGCCGTTCTAAGGTCTTCGATTTGTGCATCTTCTATTGTACAAACAACACTCCCCGACCCACATTCATTCCGTCATATACCCCCACGCCGGTGCGAATTTTCAGTCCTTCATCGTCCATGTTTATTTGATAGATCCCCTCCTTGCATGTCCTCCTTAATTCAGCCGCCTTCTCTCGATCCACACTGGCTGCATTTAATTGTTACCTCGTGTTTTTTCTTTCGATCCTGATCTTTTTTTTTCTGTCCTGCATGGCCTTTTTGTCTCTTCCATTTTTTTTCTTTTTGATTCAGTTCAAAAAACTACCTGCCGTCTCTCACCGACTGCGCGTCACGCTTCTCTCCCTTTACTTGGTTGCTTCCCTCCTCTTTGTTTCTTATGCAACCCCCAAAAATGTAAAGAGACGGCCCGACGAAAAATCGGTAAGCATTTGCTCTCATACTCCTAATTTGCCTCTCTCAAACACAGACAGACAGCTTATGTAGATCTAAGAAGGGACTGTTGTCACATTTTTGTTTTTGTTTATCCGTCGTCTTATGTGTTCTTACATTCTTCAGTTTGGAAGTCCATCTCTAACAGTGTACCCCCTCATTTACTTTTTATTCTTGCTTTCCACTGCTGGTCTCAGGTAAAAAGCGTCCAAAAATCAAGAACAAACATTCACGGGTGTTCAGTAGATGATTCAACTGCCTTGATAGATCAATATTTCTCTCTCCCTCTGTTACTTTACTCAATCATCGGGTGGATGCATCATTGCAGGACGGTTCGCCTGAAAGCGGGGAGACCAAACGGGGAAAGGGAACGTCGGTCACTTATTTTTTTGTGTTTTGGTCTTTTTTTTTTTGTTCATGTTGGCTGCTTACTTTTAATTCAAGAAAACCCAGTCGTGGATTGCAGGGCCATCTGAAACAATTCGCCAACGGAAAATCATAAGCTCATCCACTATGTCAGGCTAGACTATCTAATATATGGAAGTCTGTGTGGCGTTTTCCCTATAAAAAATTTTTGAGTTTCTCAAATTATGATTGATGTCTGCTGTCCACTTTGGTTGCAGGCGATTGAAAGGAGAACAAACGGACAAGGTCAGATTGACAAGGCTCTGTGGTCTCTCTCATCTTATATCATAAATCCTCTCTGGACGTGCTCTCTAATATTCTTCTGGGATCCCTCTCTCTCTGTTTCTGTGTGTGTATGTCTCAGCCTTTTCCTTTTTCGCTCTCTTTCTCTGCCTGGCTCTCTCAACCTTAGCTCTCTCTCTCTCTCCTTCTCTCTCTCTCTCTCTTTCTCTCTCTCGTGCACGCAACCTCCCTGAACCTAAATACCACGTGAAAAAATATAATCAAGATGATCTCTGTCAGCGGCATCGTTTTTCAAGAGACCATCTATGCTTGTGGCGTACATGGTCAAGACACCGTCCAGATATTATGCGGCCTTGCCTTTCAAGACACCGTAAATGATCCGCGCCTGCAGCACAGACTTTCAAGTTTATCCAAAAATACAGCTTTAACTTTCAAGTGGTAGTTAGGTTCAGGAAGGTCGTGCGCGCGCGCTCTCTGTCTCTCTCTGCCTATTTGTCTTGCACTTTTTCTGTCTGTCTCTGTCCCTCTGTCTGTCTCGTTCTCTCTCTCTGCCGCTCTCTGTCTCTCTCTCTCTCTCTTTCTCTCTCTCTCTCTCTCTCTCTCTCTCTCTCTCTCTCTCTCTCTGAACTATACTTGATTGTCGATGACATGGACCTTTGCATTATGTGTTTCAGTTGACAGACGTTGCAGGTCTCCAAGGCGAATACGACTTTGAGGAAACTGGTGTACAGCTGCCTCAAACAAGGTCGTTTGCTTGCTTTAGATTTCTTGCATGCGGGTCTTCTTGTTAGCCCTCCCTTTCAACCTGACATCCCGCCTAAGTGTGTGTGCATGCATGAAAGAAGGATGACGGCCTCTCTTTCTTTCTTTCTTTCTTTCTTTCTTTCTTTCCTTCTTTCTTGCTTGCTTTCTCTCTTTCTCCTTCCCTCCTTCAGAAGTCTATAAGGAGGCTTCTGGTTCATCAGACGATGCCACAAACACTGAAGGTCAGCGGCGGAAACGTTTTATTTCATCTCCCCTGACTGTTTCTTTGAAAAGAAAGAAGAATGTGCTGGACCCAGTTCGCTCGTCATAGGGTCGGCGTTCTCTTCCTAGACACAATGTTGAAATGTGTGTTTATGTCATTCATAGGGATTTTTAGTTGACGAAAGCAATCAAGTGGGCCCTCTTACGGCACCGTCACACCAACTTTTTCTGAAACCAAGACCAGTGAATCAGAGAAAGAATGATTAGTTTTGTTCTTGTGCTGACTGACACTGGTTTTGTCTCGGCAAAGTGAGTTTCTGAAATCAAAAGCACCGCTGGTGCTTTGGCCAATGCTCTTTGTATGCGAGCCCCCCTTTGTAAAAAAGAAGGAGTCGTGGGTTGATGGAAAGGAAAGCTTCAATTTGACTAACTTAGTCTTTGTGCCTGCTATTCCCTCCCTCCCTCCCTTCCTCCTGCCATCAGTGCAACGGCTGTGGCGGCGACTTCAATGAGCGAAGCCGACAAAAAAGGTAAAGGTATAAGGTAACCCCGTCACCCCCTTTCTCTCCTCTGAGTGTTCTGGCCTCTGTCGTCCCTCTCTCCTTCCTCTCTCCTTGTGTAAGATCAATACCAGCGACCACTGCATTCCTAGAGTACACGCGTGCGTGTGTGTCTCTGTGTTGCATGCAGAAGGAGAGGAACCGGGGAATCAGCAGGCCGACCTTGCACTCTTGCTCATCCTCCTAATCATTCAAAGTACTGAACCTTCAGATAAAGAGATCACAAAACAGACAATCCCTTTCCTCCTCCCCATCCTTCTCGATACCCTCGACAAGCAGGTCAGAAAACAGAATTAAGCTTGGTTAGCATCATTCTAAGCCAAATGTGACACTGTCCTACAGAAATCTCCATTTCATTCATCGTTTCAGTAACCTACTCAGTGATACATTCACACTCACTGCTGTTATACCAGATCCATACCCACTTTTATGGACTGAATGAGCCACAAACTGGAGGCTGTGGGGAAAGCAACAGATAAAGGGGTGAACGGATGCAAGAAAGAGTTTTCATAGGGGAAGAGAGCGGTTTCTTAATTTTCCCTGTATATGTTCATCCCGACTAACAATTAAAATCGGAATTGATGTTCTTCATGTGCACTTCTGCATGCATGCAGAACGAGGCCGAGGAGGAAATGGAAGAGTGGACCCTTACAACGGTTGGCGGCATCTATCTGGCGTTGGTCGCGCAGACAGTCGGGGATATAGTGATGAAGCCTGTGCTTGTCAATGAGTTTGTGAACTTGAATGTTCTGGCCTCTGTTGTCCTTCTCCCCTAGCTTCCTCTCTCCTTGTAGTACATGCTAGTGTACGTGCAAGATCAATGTCATGCAGCAACCACTACATGCACTCCTATAGTGCACGCGTTTGTGTGTTGCTCTATGCTGCCTGCAGGAGGTGGCACTGCAGCATCTTCTGCGTCTTTGAGTTATTCTTCCTTCTCTTTTCCTTCTGTTGGAGAAAGCCACGTGGATGGGGGAGAAAAGGGAGTGGGGATCCAGTATACAGGCGGCCCTGCATAGAGGAAGAGACAGAAATTCCGCAGGAGTCCGGCTGGAGGCCCCCCCCCTCGCAACTCATCCGCACTCATATGTCAGAAGTTTACCAAGCGGGCGTTCTCGCTCCTCTTTCTCCCAATCGATCGTTCAGAATACCACACCTCCAGATCAGGAGCTCACAAATCAGGCGTTCCCGTTCCTCTTGCCCATCCTTCTCGACACTCTCGTTAAACAGGTCAAGGGTCTAAGACTTGCATCATTTGAGATGGAGGACAATGCAGTAAAACAATGCAGTAAAAAGCGATAGCTAGGAGACCGCAGAGAGTCGGGGGTTTTGAAGCTCTCCGTATTGGAGGGGGCGTGGGACATTTGACAGAGAGAAAGAAGGTGGATTGACTTGGCATCTCCACTTGAGGAGACTTGATGGCATAACTGGAGAAGTCGCCTCTTGATTAGTCTCTTAAGAAATTGAGGACCTAACGAGGGGGAAGGGGATGAGGGGTATGAACACGTGGGAGCAAGAACCAAGGAACCTACAGGTGGATCGACTTGATCGACTCAACGTCTCCACCTTGCATACATAGTATGATGCAATCTCAGTCTGGGGCACGCTGTAGAGGAATCATCTCCCGTAATAAGGATCCCTATCGATCAGTGTGTGCCACTTGCACAAGGATTTCTCCATCAGACTTAATTGGAATAAGGATAACAGACCAAATTTCTCATTTCTGCATGCTCCCTAGCATGCGCTAGGACAACAAGGCTGCAAACCAATCGGTTGGCCAAAGCTTTAGCCGTGGCTCTATGAACTGGCTTTAAACAACTTCATCATCATCATCATTATACGCCATCGCTATCGGCCCATAATAGGCGTCTAGCGTTCGGCAAGTCACAACACGCAAGGCAGATTATTAAATGATGGACCCTTATTTCACAACCTTTAGCAAATAGCTTAACAGCTGCATTTTTTCTCAAACTCTTCCACTTCTGGCAGGGCGTGCTTGCGCATGAGCGAGGCTGCTTCATGTGATGTTGACTGCCAGCCATGCCATGCCACCTTATAACGCCATCCTCTTCCCTGCTTGTACTTCCTAAGAATTTCCTTCACCTGACAGCCCTGAACCCAGCTTCCCTTCTTTTCTTTGACTGCCTTCTTCGGCTGCTCTGGCTGTCTGGGGGCGAGGTCCTTATGTGCTTTGCTTGTGTGAATGCGAAGCCCCCGGGGGGTGGAAAACGTTCGTCCACATGCCTCACACTTCGCATCTCCATCTCTCTGCCCCTTTCTCACTTCCCTTTTCTTTTCCTTTTCCTCCGCTGCTCTCTCCTCTACCTTTTTCACCCCATCTTGAATTAACGCCCTCCACCTGCCTCTATGAGAGGCAAGTGTCTGCCACTCGGCCTCATTGATTTCCAGAAGGCGGAAATCAGAGAGGACACAGTCGCTCCAACGAAGGAGGGGTCGACCAAGGGGGCGCTCTCCTTGGAGATGCCCAAACAACAACTGACGGGGAAGACGCTCTCCCCCCATTCTCCCAACATGCCCCAGCCACCGGAGTCTGGCAAGTCGGATGGTGCTCTCAATCGTGCGCAATCCAAATGCACGGCGGAGGGCGGCGTCAGGAGTACGCTCCTGACGAGGCTGGTTCGTCACCTGCCTCACACGCGCCATACACCATGACTCCAACTTCCCGATCTGGTCTTTTCGGGCTGCCCACGTCTCTGCCCCATAGAGGAGGGCGGGGAGGACTGCACCTCTGAACATGTGCATTTTTGTCTTTGTTGTGAGCCCTGCCCGCTTCCACACCTCCCCTTGCAACTTTCCCCACACCATCCCTGCTTTCTGAATGCGGTGATAGATCTCTCCATTGAGAGACCCGTCATTCGACATCACACACCCCAGGTACCGGAACTGCTCTACCTCCTGCAGGGGCTGTCCCTTGATGGCAATGGTGGACTGACGTGGCTCTCCTGTGTGCTTTTCCTCCCCTCTCCCCGGCTGCACCATCATCTCTGTCTTCTTGATGGAGATTTTCAATCCCCACCTGTCGCACGCTGCCTGCAGACGATGTGCAAACTCCTGCATGCGACGCTCTCGCGTCTCGGGTGCGGCCAGGTCGTCTGCAAACTTCAGATCAGTGACACTGATCTTGAAGGCGGACCGCCCTGCCTTCTTGCTCGTAAAAGGCTCTGCAAAATCCACCTCCACCTCTACCCCCCCATCCCAGCCCTGCAAGGCCTCCTGCACAACTGCTTCGAAAAGGATAAGGAAAAGGAGAGGCCCGATCACACATCCCTGTCTGACCCCATTCTCAACTGCAAACGGCTCTGTTCTCTCTCCATTCACCTCTACACACGCCTCCATGTCTTGCATGAACGACATGATGATGTCTGTCAGGAGGGGGGGAATGCCCACCTTCAAAAGCAAAGCACGGAGGGCGACACGGTTAACTGTGTCGAAGGCCTTTGTCAGGTCAACAAACAGCCAGAACAGACGAATCTGCCTCTCCCGTGCCTTCTCCATGATCTGCCTTGCTGTAAAGAGCATGTCTATTGTCCCCCTCCCCTCCCTGAATCCCGCCTGTGACTCACCTATTTTCTTCTTGTTTCGTTTCTGGATGCGACCCCCCATAATCTTTGCAAGCACTTTACCTGCAACGATCAGCAGGGCGATCCCTCTCCAGTTGTCACAGAGTAGACGGTCGCCTTTCTTGGGGACAGGGACCATCACTGCGTCTCTGAACGCCTTCGGCACCCCCCTTTCCTTCCACACTGCCCTAAAGACGTCCAGGAGCCTGCTGATCATCGCTTCCCCACCTGCCTTCAGCTGCTCTGCTACTATGCTGTCTGCCCCTGCAGCCTTCCCATTTGGCAGCCTCTTCACGGCCTCTCTCACCTCTGCTCTGCTCGGGATTCTATCCATCCACCACTCCACCCGCGCCTGCGGGATTCTGTCTGTCACCCCCTCAACTGCCTGCGACGGAAGGTTCAAAACTCCTTCAAAGAAGCGGCCAAAACGGGCTCGCACCTCCCCTGCATCTGTCAAGGGGGGGTCTCCCGCTTTCTGCCCTTCCCCCANNGATCGCATTGATCCCGGGCCTGCCCTGAGGCCTCTGCAACTCCTTCCAGAAGCGGTGAAGCTTCGAGAAGTTGTTGCTTGCAAATGCCTCCTCGAGCTCTCGTCCCTTCTGCGACCACCAGGCGTTTCGGGCCCTTCTGACGGCTTGTGCTGCGGCATTGCGGGCTCGCACGTACTCTCTGCGTTTCGATTCAACTCCCGTCTCCCCCTTCCTACTCGCATTCTCATAAACAACCCTTGCTTTCTTCTTGTGTTCAAGCAACGGCAACAGTTGGGAACACGTCTCTGCAAACCACTCTGGTGCGGGGCGTGTGCCTTTGTCTTCTGTTGTGGCTTCAGCGACGCTGCGGATGGTGACGGCTGTCTCCTCCCACAGTTGTTCGGCTGTTGCTGCGGCTGTGACTTTTGGGAGCTTTTCGAGTGCGGCGCGGAGCGCGGGTGCGAACGTTTTGCTCGGTAGTACGCGGCGCCGCTTATCCGACGCTTGCTGCGCACTGTCCTGCTTCTGCTTTCTTCGAACGGGGAGACGGATTTTCAGACCGACAAACCGATGGTCGGACCAACAGTCGATCGACCTGAACACCCTGACATCGCACACCCTGCTCAAATCCCTCCTCCTTACCAGAAAGTAGTCAAGCTCATGCCACTTCTTGGAGCGTGGGTGCTGCCACGATCCTTTGTGGTGTGGGGGGTGCTGGAAGAACGAGTTTGCAACGACCAGCTCATGCTCAAGGCAGAACTCGAGCAAGCACTGCCCATTCCGGTTTGGGTATCTCTGCCCCTCCATAAACCTCCCCAACACCGCCGCCGTTTCCTCATTTCTTTCTCCCACCCTCGCATTGAAATCCCCCCCAATGACGACTGGGTTTCCGTTCGGGACTTTTCTCACTGCCTCTCCGAGGTCTCTGTAAAACTCAGCCACTTCCTCGTCTCCCGCCCCACTGGTAGGGGCGTATGCGGAGATCAGTGTGACGGCTTCGAGGTCAACTCGCCCGATGCGGCTTGCATTACCAGCTTGCTGCAGCACGCCGGGTTTCTGCCTCTCTGCCTTCCTGCTGAACGAGAACCCCACCCCATTTCGCCCCTGTAATGCACTTCCTGCAGGCGGGCCCGCGAGGAGCAACCGCTGCCTTTCATGGCATTCCGTCTCCCCGTGGATACGGGTTTCCTGCAGGAACGCAACGTCCACACTCGCCCTGTGGAACTCCTCCGCGATGTGGGCTGTCCTCCTTGGGGGAGCCTGTGCTCCCTTTCCTCCTGTATCAAGTAAGGTGCGGCAATTTTGGGTTCCAAGGAACCAGCACTGTCTACGCCGCTTTTCTTTCTTTCCGTCTCCTTTTTGCCTGTTGCTCTTTTTTCACCTTCCAACTTTCTGTTGCTGCCTTTGCCTGTGTGTCTTTGGTTGCCTACCATAGCAGCGATGCTTGTTCCCTGAGGGGGGCGGCTCTTGACGCCTCAGGGCAGTTCTGCACGGCTTAACTGGGGGAGAGAAGACTCTTGCTGAGACCAGTCCAGCACTGTTGCACAGAACTCCGTGGTTTGGGCTGCTTTTTTCTTTAGAGAAGCGACGGTTCGATCCAAAGCCTCTGCCCCAGACGGGAAAGACTCCAAACCGACTCATCTGATATATTCAAATGAATATATCAGAAATTATTTATTATTACTTATAAATCAAGTTAAATTAAAAAGCTAGCCAAAAAAACAAATCACTACTTATATAATTTAAGCTTTCTACACTTATATTTTAGCACCCTACGAAAAGTTATAGAAATGTCATAGAAATCTGATCGATAGAAATTAATAGAAATCTAATAGAAATGTCATAGAAATCTTAATATAGAAATTAGGACCAAATTTTTATAATTTATAGAAATCCCACCAGATTTCTATACATTTCTATAAAAATATAGAAATTGATAAAAATCTAATAGAAATCCTATAGAAATCAGGGCCTGATTTCTATTGATTTCTATCGATTTCTATATGTTTATAGAAATATATAAAAATTTGGTGAGATTTCTATAAATTATAAAAATTTGGTTCTGTCTGAAAGGGGCCATGTAAAAATTT
This sequence comes from Chromera velia, assembly GCA_018398765.1. Classification (NCBI taxonomy): domain Eukaryota; family Chromeraceae; genus Chromera; species Chromera velia. The sequence goes on from JAHBMJ010002833.1 coordinate 8,761, forward strand.
ATTTGAGTGCCAATGGCACACAAGACCCCCCTCCCCCCCCCCCAGACCTTTTCGCTTCGGCACGGGGGGGATGAGGGAATCGTGGAGGGGGAATGAAAATGTCAAACAATTTTTTAAAATTTTGGACCTCTGGTACTTTAGAACCAGATGACATCTGGAGAAACCATTTGGTGGCTTTTATGTGGCAACCATAGGGATCAAGATTGAGCACTTACGGCTTGTCCACCAGACCCCACTGAGATAAATGCCCAAAAAAGGCTTGATGGCACGTAAAGACCCCCCCATCCCCCTAGAGCCCGTTTCCGTGCCATTGGCACGCAAATAAATTATTACATGGCCCCATGACACCGTTCTGATTTCTAGATTGAGATTTCTATGACATTTCTATGAGATTTCTATTGATTTCTATCAGATTTCTATGATATTTCTATGAGATTTCTATGACATTTCTATAACTTTTTGTAGGGCAATAAAATGATCCAAATACAAAACAATGCATCTTGATCATATGAAATAATGTCACTTAAATTCAAAGTTATAGTTGATGAAATGTTGTAGTTTTTGGGCTGTGCAAAATTATGCTAAAGTACTCTGCTCTAGACTCTGCTAGCATCATCGTACCATCTGAATCAGCATAGTGGCATTTAGATTGTAGCATGATTAGCATCCGAACTGAATTCCATTACTTCAATATTACTTGAATTTTTTCAAACTCTGGCAGAAACAAACGTGTGCTTCACCGTTATTTACTCCCTTGCTCACTGGCATTCCACGCTCGAGAGATATTCAATCAAAAACATTGGAGACTTTCCACACGAAGAGGCTAGTCAGGCTTGTCAGACGGGAGGATTCCTTAGCCTGGCCAAGCTGCAGACACACACACACACACACACACACACACACACACGCACACACACACACACACACACACACACACACACAAGCGAAAGCAATCCACCCGACCGTCCCCAGTACACTCCATGGCACAGCTCTGTGATTGGATTCCGATGCGTGCATGCATCTGATTTCATTTCAGAGGAAAAAAAATCAAGCGGTAGAAGAAAATATTCACACCATACACTTGTGCATGCCCCCTCAATCCTCTACCCATAATTCAAGAATCACAGAACGCGGCGTCTTGTGACGCCAACCTCGTAACTGACGTGACGACAGGCAAACGTCCGGATGAAAAAACACGTAACATACGATATACGAGCGTGCACAATTCAAATGCAAAGAACAGCTTTGCAACTAAAAGAAAAGCCTCAAGTGACTCATAAGGATTGCACAGACAGGCAGGAGCACATGCCAGTCAAATACCCCACAGAGACCCTCGCATACTGTAAGTCACCAGGCTCCGCGTGCAGAGTTGAATCAATAGGAGGAATTAATCAACAGAAAAGCGAACAGAACACAAAGAGAAAAACCGACTCGTGTACCCCTCGGACCCCCCAAAGTCACTCCCATGAGAGTTTCCTGTCGGGTGGTGAGAGTGATTGTGGTGGTTCGGTGTGTGTGTTCTGGGGAAGTGTTCCTGGATCTGTGTGGGTGCCGACGCGACTGCCGCCAGTGCTTCTGCCTCGTCTCCGATGTGCGAGACAGTAAGGTACACGTCTGTGCCCACACCGAAGTGGGACTGCATGGGTGAAAGGGAAATCAGAGGGGTTTATCGATGGAAATTAAGTCATCACGCGTCTATTCGAATGAAATAATGGGAGGGGACAGGGTGAGAGAAAATGCAAACATGGAGAGAAAACGATTGAGAAAAAAATTGGATGCTGATGGACTTGTGCAAAAAATGTTCGTGCACACATCCCACTTCCGTTTGTTTTGTCCTGTATTTGCACATGACTTGTTTCTTTGCATAAAGAACAACGACGCGACGTCTTCACACCACTGCACCCAAAGGCGAATATTTTCTTTTCTCTGACATCACTGCACACTGCTCAAAGAGAGAAGACCTGAGAAGAAGCATTCGCTCCTTGCCTCTTTTTTCCCCTTCCCTTTCCCTTTTTTGTCTCTCCCAACCTGTATGTGAATGTCCCCCCCAAAGAAACGAGCAAAGGCCCTTGACAATGGAAGTCCGAAGCCTGCAAGTACAGAGGAAAAACAGTTCAACAGGAGACCCATCTAATTTCATTCACATGTGCATAAGGAACACAATGGGTTTTCGTAGGCAACCATGTGCGCAATACCCTCAAGCAGGGACAGGTAGACGGATCGACTTTCGGGACGTTACGCAAACCTGCGCCTAAATTCGCGCTGTGAGAAGCGAAGAGGCATGCACCAAAAACCGAAAGAGAAGATTCAAAAAGTGCGCATGCACTTTGAAGGACATTAACGCCTGCATGTCACACATCGTCTGGACTTTCCGTCGCCCCCCCCCTTTATTTTTCTATTTACGTCTTGCTGCCCCCAACCCAGTCAACCCCCCTCAATTCAAATAATTCAACGTCCGTAGTTCGACCAACCAACTGACCATATCCAGCCATGTCGGCCCCTATGGTCGTGTTAGCACCCGTGAGAGACCCCCCCCTTTCTGCCATCTTCTTATGGGAGTCGTCGACAGTCGAATACCTGCAAGCAGGCAGGCAAGCAGGCAGGCACAAATCAGAACGCTGACAGAAACTGTTGCAAAGTAAAACCTCACCTGTGCTCACCTTTTCAGTTCGTCTATCCACCCATCCTTCCATACACCCGTCTACATTCGACAAACGAGCCACCCTGACAGGCCCCGCTCTGCCCCTTCACACTCCCCCGTTCCCGCTCCCCCAAACACCCACCAGAAAAAGACCAACATGCCATCCACCAGCTCCTTCCCCACACGCACCCACATGCACAAGCACCCACCATCAATCCCCCCACAACCACCCACCCACCCACCCGTAGTTCCACACGTTCTCTAGATTGCGTGGAGGAATCCCTCCTCCTGCACACACACACACACACACACACACACATATATATATATATAGAGAGAGAGAGAGAGAGAGAGAGAGGTCCTCGGACAGATGCACTCGTCATGCTTGCACTCGATGGAAAAATTCGAAGAGACAACAGAAAGACACACAGAAGGAAGGAATGTGGAAAAGAAAGGCTTCCCTACCTTTTCCAGGCCTGCCCGGCACAACATTCGTGACTGCCACACGCATGCAGAAGGATGTGGACATCTCGTGACGAAAAAACACGCACAGAGTTTGCCACCCGAAGAAAAAGAAGTGCCAGACGGCGACGCAACGAGTGCGATGATGCAAGAATGAGTGTTGCTTTTTTGTTTGTTTCAGCACTGCAATCCTCCGGTGAAAAGAATAAAGCAAAAGAACGAACCTTTGTCTGCGATTTTGATCACAACTGCACAGAGAGAGACACGCACAGACATACACTTTCAAGAAGGGGGCTCGAAAGAGACATAGGACTTGCAGACAGAAAAGAAAATTGCGCACGAGCAGCAGTCTGGACGGTGTAAAACTCTCCCCAAATCCAAGGAAAGTCATGAACGAAGACAGAGAGGTTGACACCTTGACTCTGCCTTCAAGGTGCTTTGGTTCATGCAGTTGCTGCACACCGATGCGCCCAGGCAGCCAGCGAAGGCAAATCGTCTATGAGACGACTCACCTTGGAAGGCAGCTAAGAACAGACGAGTGCGAGCAAGACAAAAGGAAAGAAGTAAAGCGGAGCTGCTCGAAAGGGTGGGGGAAAACTCGAGGTCTCACGACTCATGGAAAGAAGCTAGGCTGACCTACCACCCCCCCTGCCCACACCCACACCCACACGCCCATGCACGAACCCTCCGTCCTCCCCTTGTGAATTTCTGCTGTCACTGCCGGCAGGTCGCTCTCATCCGTCACGACTGCATCGCATCCATGCTCTCTCTCGTCCAATCAATCGTGCGGGAGGCAGAGACGGGCCGAACCGAACGGATAGAGAATGAAGGATCTTTTTGATTTTCGAACATGAATCAAACATCCGTCAAAGCATGCAGCTTCTCCCGCGTACACGAAGAAGTGCATACAGAGAGAAAAAACAGAGACGGATCTAGGCACAAAAATTCGAACAGGGAGGAAAAAAGAAGCGAAAGGGAGACGCAAAGGCAAGGCAGACAGAAGACAAAAGCATCAAGAAAGACACCCCCCAACCTCACTCCCTCTTTCCCTACCCAACTTAACCCCCACCACCTGACTGACTGACTGACTCGTGTTGGAAGGTACCATGCTGTTCCCCATTGTGTACATCTCCACAGTTGCCCGCATGGCGTTCTTCAGGAGTTCCGTGCAGATCAGCGACAGGTGGTCGGGGAAGTACGCGAACGTCACGTCCAAATTTCCTGCAGGCGGGAATATGCGCGCGGATGGACGCCTAAGCAGTACCGATAGGAACGGCTCCAGCTGAAAGATAGAGGAAAGCTGAATTCGGGGCAAAGAAAGCCTTCCATATAAGAAGCGGGAGGAGGGAGAAAGAGCGGTGGAAACAAAATCAGCTGCAAACAGGAGAAGGGGGTCACAGTGCTCAAAAGAAGCCAAAAGACCTCTGTACAATGCAGATGTCACACACAAAAAAGAGGAGACGAGGAGGCATTACGATAATGACTAGAATTAATACCAACCATGTAAGTGAAAAGGGGGGGCAAGGCCGTAGCTGTTCCTGCAGCTCTCCTTCACTGCCTCAGCTCGGGACCTGCATGGACTCTCTCTCGCATCATGCAAAAGTACAAAAAAACGACCAGCGACTCCACTCATTATCGTGGGCACACAGATCTCTGGAGCAGACAGAGAGAGTGAGAGAGCCTAATATTCTCATTAGGCAAAGAGAGAGGAAGGAAACCGTAGACTAATGAACGCTGTGGGAGTTCCGCTCAGTGAAGACCTGCATCTCGTCAGTAGTAAAAACGAAACACCAGCAGACACAAAGAGGTTAGGTCTTGAGAGAGAAGCAACTTTCCCTCGCTTCCAACTGACTTGAGGATGAGTGCCGGATTACAGCTCAGTTGGATACTTCCTCTCCATCCTGCCTTTGGATCTTTTCTCGCCATTAGATGGTCCACCATGACTCTTCTGGATATCCGAAAATAAAAAAACCTCTCCAAGAACCAATTCATATGACCCCCAACATCGGGGGCCACTGCGCGCAGTTGCCTCACCCCCTGGCCCATGTAGTCCACTGTCCTGTCATGCCGCGGTCTCCACTCACTGAGGAATTCTGAGAAATCTCTTTCCTCGTCTCTGGTGGTGATTTTCTTCCTTTTGTGCAGGTTCTCGAAGGTTTCCAAGTACACTTTGTAGGTATCCATCACAAACGGGTTGGCAAGGGCCACGAAGGGAAGACGGTGGAAGTCCTGGATTCGGTGGGCAAAACGCACAATCAATTCCTCCCGAACCCACTCAGCACTGCAGAAAGACAAACAAAAGGCACACAAGGTCGAAAAGAGAATGAAAGGCTAACTACATGACTGTCCAACTTACTGTCCGACTGAACAACACACAGGGCGAATCCATAGTGTGGAGCTCTGTGGGACTCTGGTCTCAAATTATCCAACAAGTTCTTTTCTTGTGTCTGTACGGTCAGCCGCCTCTGCTGCTTCTTTGGCGCTTCGCCAGTCTCAACGTCTACACGAAATGTCAACAACAGAAAAAAAGAAAAAAACCGTGCCCTGCCTAGCTGTCTGTCGTGTGGTTTTCTCACTGACTGACCTTTTCACGAGTGCCGTGTCTCCGTATGAATTTGTCTGCATGAGCTTCTGCACAGTCATCGGTCGGATCGGCTTCTTCGCTTCCTTCTGCAACACTCAGCAACAGAACAAGCTTTGGGCGTTGATTGATCTTCATTTGTCACCCCATGAGTAAGTAGGTCTATGGAAGGATCCTTCTGTCCCTTCCTGTCCTATCTGTCGAAGCCATCGACTGGAGGCACAACCTGCCCATGCATAGTGGTGGAATTCAACACCCCCCGTATTTTGAGGAATTCTCGCCCAAAAGAAGCATCATGATCATTAGGTGTGTGTGTGGCCTCAGAGAGCCGTTCTGTGGGTGCATGGGTCCTCATGCTCTTTCTTCAGACCCGCGTTTCCTTCCACATGATTGCCTGGTGTGCTGATCTTGCAGTCCCTACGTGCCTGCCCCTGCCTCTGTCTTTATCCCGCCACATCCAGGTGTTCTCTCATATCGTGGTCCCAGAGGCAGACAGTCGGTAACAAGATCTCGGAAAGGGTAAAGGAGGGGGAAAAACGGACGGGCAGACTGGAGAGGTCGGACAGGAAGATGGACAGGCCTAGAGAGGGACAGATGAGATAAGGTAGGGCAACGAAGGGAAAAGAGAAATCAACCTGCAAAGTAAAACGGAAGGCACCCTCAATTAAGCAACTGGGATGGATGGATGGACTTGCCGTCTCCTTTTCCCTCGACGCAGATCTTCTCCCGAAAAGATCAACCGCGCAGACTTACAGCAGACAACCTTTCCATTCGACCACACACATCGCCAGCCCATGAAGCAGAGAGACAGACACACAGACCTCGATGATGCCCACATGGGTCCAGAGTGCCTCTAAAGAGTTCAGCCCGATCAGTTTGCCTGCAGAAGTCGACCGTCTCGTCACAAGCCGACAAGGAACGTCCAGAGTCCCGACATGGACCCACGGCTTCATGGCCCTCATTTCGTGAAGCGTTACGAAGATTGTCTCCTAGTGTCAATGCAGAAGCAAAGGAAGTGGCACGTATGTATACGACTCGTGCGCTACAGACCGGATCCCGAGAAACCGTTATTGCGGATCCTCAACACCTATATATCGATAGGTCATCGGGAGACGTGCACGCGCGGAACAGACTGAGCGGCTGAAAGCGATATTATAATACGCAGAGAAGAATCCCACGACTTTTAAGGGTATACAACAGATGGGTCTGAGAGAGAATCAGCCTCGAACATCCGGTATTGTGATCCCGTTGACCCGGTCGGGCCTTGGCCACGGCTTAGCGCATACCCTGGACATTAATTTGTGGGCCCTTTTCTGGGCCACGCCGCCGGAGCGCCGCGTATTGATGCCCGTCTACCGATACAGATGCAACATGCATGCGATGAAGATTGCATGCATACATCTGATCATTATATGCCGTCTCCACTGAGGTCTTTTTTTCACGCTCCTGTTATGATCTCTACTGTCAGTGAGAGAGGTCAAGAAGAAAAATGAAAGTCCAAACCCCTATCTGGAAGACTTATCCGGCAGATCCCGAGCTTTAGAGCCCTAAAGGAGCCAATTTTTTTCT
>JAHBMJ010002834.1:2500-5000 GCA_018398765.1 Chromera velia
GGGAGAAGACCGGTGAAGGGGTGGTCTATTGTGTGCTATATGCAGGTTTTGTCTTTTCCGAGGACCGAAGCACCTCCATCCGGCGTGTGTGCTTAAGACTAAAGCAAAGGGGCCGCCTAGTCTTGCAAGCCTTCGATCAAATACCCCATGGAACCTAGGTTGCATAACGAATTTCTACATAGCATGCCGGGTTGGCCAGAGCCTAAGAGATGGCTCACGGGCTTTAACCTAACTCATTCAGTTTTATAAGCTCCCACAAAGATAGTATTTGAACTATTACATTTCTAGTTGTTATGTACCTAGCTAGTTACGTACATACTTTACGCTCAATTGTTGTTACCACTAAATTTGGACGTACCATTATTTGGTACTACTATGTTACTACCGTATAATAGTAGGGCCAAGTTCTCCGGGCAACTTCTAAAAGAATGGTGACAGTGCTTTACATACTTAAAGTTTACGTAGGGCACTACTACATGGAAGCATTTCGGCTTTCTTCACGCTTAGCCAAGTGCTTAGTCTATTCTAAAATCATGCATCGGACGATCGCTGACGAATCAGGTTCAATCTGTATCAAATTACTATCAATCCGATTCAATTCCTAGTTCGATTACATTCAAATCATCACTCCAACAATGTACAATCCTCGTGCAGCTCAATCATCTCAGGGAGAATGCTTTGTGGACGATCAGGCCAGAGTGTTCCCTCCAGCCGGATCAACGCAAGGAAGAAGCCCTTGTTTGGATAGACAAGGGGGCGCCTCTCCCTCACATGGTGCACGGCGTCGACCAAGGACATCTGCCGACCCTCAGGGCTTATCAGAAAGCCAATCACGATGGAAGCACTTCGAGACATCCCAGCAGCACAGTGCACCAGTACGGAGACTCCTTGAGACAGCTTTTCACCGATTGTTTTGATACAGCTGTCAAAGTAGGGGGAGATATCACAGCTGGTAACATCCTTCAGTGCACTGAGCTGGGTCCACTGGACTCCGAGATGGTCATAGAGTTCCGAAGGTGCCTTGACGTCATCTGCACAGTTGAGGACAAACCCGATCTTGGCGTTGAAGAGCCAAGTAGAGTCCTTGGCAGCCGAAGAGGACCCGAGGTACAGAGTCGCGCTGGCAGATCGGGCCTCCGGGGTGTATGCAGGGGGCTTGTGTGCCGTCTGTTCTTCTGAAGATGAGGCAGATGCAGATGCGCCAGGGGACCATTGAAGGATCTCACTGGCTGCTGGGCCGCTGTGTGCAGACGGAGGAGCGAGGGCTTCGATCGCCCGGGGCATGCCCGCCCATTCTTCGCCCTTCTCCTTCAAGAGCTTCTCCCTCTTCTCTTGTCTGCAAACTGCAGAGTGTTCGATTGCGACCATCATGGGAAATTCCTGCCGGCAGTAAGGACAGGGAATCATTTTGGGCTGAGTGATGGGAGAGCCACAGGAAAGGATATGTCGTTAATTAAGGTGAAACGTCTACAACTTCACGCTGTCGGTGAGTGCGTAGACGGAAATCTCTTCAGATCGTGCAGCTTTGACGAAACTCAATCTGGGGTATCTATCGATATACAGTTGATCTGATCTGGCACTGGCAGGGAATGGGTCTGGGCTGTATGCTGTTAATTGATTCAGTCAACCGGCACAAATATAGCAACAGATGCACAAAAAGCGTCAAAGACCACCAATAAGGAAACGAGCAGTCGGCCTTTGGAACCGATTCAGGACACTCCTTCGGCGTCGGCACTTTGAGAGTTCATCCGTATTCATTGATACAATCTGTAGCTTTGTGATAATAATAGATGCCCCGACAGCTCCACCATACTCAGACCGCATCATTCCACATCTGTAGCCTCTATGTAGCCTCCACAACTGAACTGCATGCAACACGCATGCAGTCCATTGCAGACCGAAGCGCGATCATTGATTGAGTGCATATTTTATCGCCTCTCCGGGCGTGTATTGGTCCGCATATGGTGTGAGTGCATATTGAGTGCATATAGCGCGATGCCTCGCAGTGCATGCTTGCACAGATTCGCGGCTGCAACATGCATGGCCCCGGAAAGCGAAGCGGGGGGCACTTACCAAATAATCCCCTGAGCCCACGCATGCATGCATACATTTCATCAAAAAAAAGGCCCCGGAAAGCTCCACTCCAAATTGGCTCAGAAAAGCGTTAGAATAGGCCAGGGCTTGAAACCGATCGCAATCCATCCCCCCCCCGGCCCCTGCTTCTCTAAGTAAGTTCTTTCTCTCGCAAAAGATGCGAAGAAGACAAAAAAAGAAGAAGAGAAAGTCCTCCACCTTCCTCTTCCAAGAGAAGAAGAGAAGAAGCCTCTAGAAAAGGTGTAAAGAAGAGAAAAAAAGAAGAAGAGAAATAGAAAATCGTTGCTCCATCTCCTTCTTGCCAGCCTCGCATGCCGGGGGTGAGTGGGATGCTTTTTACCCCCCTAAAGCAACGTATTTCCGCAAAAAACTTGTTCTCATAATTTTTTAGGAGTTATAAGCTGAA
>JAHBMJ010002834.1:10000-14798 GCA_018398765.1 Chromera velia
GTAAGCTTTGGCTCTTCGCAGTTGTTGTTAACAAATCGTACGTCTCGTCTTAGCACCGAGTTTGAAAGAAAGAAAGACTGTCCATTAGAATGGAACGAACTGCATCAACCCTCGTCCCCGTGCGCGAAGGCCTGAGGACACTTGCTGAAAGCCTGAGAGAGGCGGCAGGCATGGTAGACAACATGGATGCTCTGCTTGGTACTATCAAGTTTCACGATAATCCCAAAGGAGACGGCACTCCTTCTGCTGATCGCCCGAAAGACAATACGTCTTCTGCGCTGCTTCCAGCAGAGGCGGCCTCTCTTAGCCGACTCACAAAGCTGGTGGAAGATATGAAAAAGGGTGTGAGGGTGGAATTGAACAAGATCATAAGTCTCCATTACAGGATGGACTTAGAGCCTCTTGTCGTTCGTGATGTCGGCAAGGTGCTCAGGTCCTTCCAGGCAGTGACGGCTGAAGTGCTGCGTGAGGCCGTCAACGCATTCATGGAGACGGGGGAGAAGGGAAAAAAAGAGGATCTCGAGTTTATCCTGAAGCTTGGCGCGGCCGTGGACACGGTTATGGAGGTTCCGCAGGCTGCTGCGGCCGGGGGTCATGGGGAACACAGGACACTTCAAGAAACTGCATTGATGAGAGCGGTTAATTTCGGGAGTTTGGAGGCGGTAAAGATTCTCGTGGGGGCGGGGGCTGGACTTGAAGTCCTTCGGGAAGGCAAAGGGTTTGAGGGAGGGAAGAGGGCCCTCCACATCGCTTGCCGGGAAGGCAAACCGGAAATTGCCGAGTTTCTGGTGTTCAGTGGTGCAGAGAAAGAGGCCGTGACTGACGCGGGAGTGACACCCATCGCTTACGCTGCTTCAGCGGGGCAGGTAGGTCTTGTCAAATTTTTGTTGGGGCGAGGTGCTGACATGCACAAACAGATGAACGACGGGCGGACCCCTCTTCACCTCGCAACCGCAGGGGGCAAGAAAGATGTGGTGGAGCTGCTTCTGAACGAAGGTGCACGGCCTGAAGACAAGGGTGAGCATGCGTCCAGCGTTCTTCATCACACGGCAATCCTCTATGATGATATCCCAAGCGATCACAAGGAGATTGCGGAGCTCCTGGTTTCTCGTGGGGCCGACCTGAGTGCAAAGGATCGATACGGGCGAACAGTCCTGCACGATGCCGCTTGGAACGGTGCGTTGGGTGTCGTCGAGGTTTTATTGGAGAACGGTGCCAACGTCTAAGCGATAGACAATACGGGAAGCACTGCTCTGCACCTTATTGCAAATATTTGTACTTCAGTAGAGGAAGAACGTGGCTTGTTCGAGAAGAAGCTCCGCATCGCAAAACTTCTGATTTCCGGAGGGATTGAAGTGAACGCTTTGAACAGGTTCGGCCGCACTGCTCTTGAAGGTGCACGGTCACGCCAGCCTTCTGATTCGCCTGTGCTTGCATATCTTGAAGGGTTAGCAGTAGTCAGTGTACATGAGCATTCTGAAGAATAAAAAAATAAACATGAAAATAAACATGACAGGATTTCATAAAAAGTAGAATTCTAGATTGAATTCCATGGAGCGTTTTGCAGCTGGAATAATTTTGTGCAGCTCCAATAAATAAGAGACTGAAGTGTATAAATCACTAGACAAATCATGCATCAATGATTCGATCTATACATCTTTTTTCAAAGTTTGTTACCTAACTTGTTACTAGATTTGTTATTACTTGCTTGACAGCCGGGGTGTTTGTTTCTTTTTCTAACCGATCTGTCGAACTATAGAACCTAGCCTAAAGCCTAAGTCAGAGCACTAAAAAAAAAGTCTGAAATATACTCTCAGGGAGTATATATATATATATATATATATATATATATATGTATATAGTCATAATATATAACATGCAGTGAAATCCAGGGGGGAGATTGAGTGATCTCTGGTATAGGCGATTGGAACGTATCTCCAACTATGTTAATAAAAGAAGTGTGTGACTATATACGGAGAGAGACAGGAAGCCCGAGGGGGTGGGGCAGGCCAAGGAGCGTGTAAGGCGGTACTTCTCGCTTCTTCTTCAGAGGGACGCCCGAAAATCGTCCGAAAGGCCAGTGCCCTCATTACTGCATGCCTAGAACTAGACTAATCCTAGAGACTGATCGATCCTGGGGCGCTGTGTTTTACTAGCTAGTAGTCCTAAAGTCTAACCTAAAGTTCGGCTGCTTTAGGCGAGCAATTGCTAGCGTGCTTGTAGCTTTGCAATATCACATAAATGCTCACAGAGTGCCCTTTGCCATTAGGACAAGATGGCTGGTGGGTTAAGTCACCTCTAGAGTCACCTCATCATCATCATCATCATCATCATCTGTGCCAGTGATTTAATTAGTGTTATAGCATGATGTGGCCCCCAAAAGTTTATGAACTATTGAAAGCTCAATTTTGTGGGCCGGCTCTGCCAGCGGCCAGCCTATAGCGGCCAGCGCCGCTGCGCTGGCCACAGTATCTAACTGTTAATATCTGGTTAACAGCCGTTAGCTGGCTTCACAGGCGGCCAGATACGGCTAGAAACACGGTTTATATGCGCATTGCGTGCCAATGCAAACTTATAAACTTTTGGTGGGTACTAGTTTGAGCTAGAGTTTGAGCTTCGGGGGCTAGTTAGGGGGCTAGTATACCACTTTTAAATTTTAATATATACCGTCGGTCCAGAGCTATGGCAACACGGTCCCAACACCCTTAGCAACACCCCATGCATTATGAGATGGAGTTAGAGACGTAGGCGCCCTTGTATGAAGCCTCTTCAAAAAGAGACGAGCCCTACGTAAGATTTTTGCACTGGCATGCCATTCACCTAGTCATTCACTAAGTTATTCAACTGCCAGTGGTAGCCAGTGACAGTATAAAAGACATTCAATGATCATTTAAAAAATTACTCCTCTAAGAGATCTGAGTCATCATCTTACCATTTCGTTTTGATTCTAGCGGTATCACAGAGAAAAAAAAAGTAAATAACCGTAACTCTCTTTGTCAGATACTTTTTTTTTTTCTATCTAAAACAACTGTTGTTTAGCTGTTGCACGGGTGTTCAACAAGTGTTGCAAGGTGTTGCAGGCAAAAAAAAAAGTAGATAACTCGTTTTTCTAGAAACTTTTTTTTTTTTGCTGTGACATGCCTAGTTTTAATTATGATTTATAAATATTTATAGATAATTTCAAAGATCGATGAACTTAAGGTGATTCAGTTAATGAATAATATGTGGTTAAGACTATCGATTGTTACTAGGCCTTTTAAGGCAGCTGCAGTTACAGCACGGCAGAAGCAATCCAGGAAGCAGAGGGACCCAGGCCCAGAAAGCCAAATCGGGGGGGAGCTGCAGACAGAAGACGAACAGACAATCCACCATGGAGAGCGCTGTCTCAATCACAGAGACAAAAGAAGCCCCAATAAACAGACCAAAATTACCCCCGAGGGTGCCCAGCAAGGTGGACAGGGGGGTGGCCAGAGTAGTCGAGTGGTCTTCCACGTTGAAGCTTTCATAGTCGACCAGCAACTCGCTGATCGCGATTTCTCCGAATGTTGTGTATTGAAAGAAACGCAAGACTTGCTCCGGCAACGGTTTGGATGCGGATTTGAGCTGGGCCGAGAATATCTCCCGTCTGCAGGGTATTTTGCACTTTTGGTTGCATTCTGCGTATGCCTCAGTCTCATTGAAGGCCACGCACTCGGGTCTTTCGTCTTTGAACTTCTGCTTTCTTGTGTGTGGAAACAACAGCTGTTTGAGCGTTAGAGTGCCACAGAGCCGTTCGTGAAGCCCCCCCGCTGTGCCCTGCAATCTGCACTTGCACTTCCGCACGTGGACTGCCCCAACGCAGGCTTTGATGCAGCTCTCAAAAGAGTATTGCGAGAAGGGAGGCAGAATGGGGAGGGAGGCTGACTTCTCTCCGTCTACACACCCGTCCTTTCCCTCTGCCAGCTGAGTGACCACCGTTTTACGCACCGCAATGGAGTGGGACATGTTGGCTCCCAGTTCGAACGCATTGTCCATGTTGGGGGGCTCGTTCTGAGGGTGTACTGCCACGCGGAAAGTGGCGGATGCAATGGCAGGATTAAAGAACTCATACGGCTGTAGATTGATGAGAAGATGGAGACTGGAAGAGTGGCCGATTCTGTGCGATAAAACTTCGGGCCCTGGGTTGACGGTCCAACAACATCCGCTGAAGTCGTCCGGAATCTGCACGGAAGACTTGAGAACATTATCTATATTGGGACCGCCGTTCAGCGCCTGGTCTGTGAAGCTCTTGGCTGACATCCGCCATTTTTGGATCATCCCCCCATGGTGACAACCCTTCATCAACTGTTCTGCAGTGGGCTCAAAATCTTTAATTTTCTGTGGGTGCAAGGCGTCGTTCCAGAATTGTGCTAGGTCATCGTAGTATTCTAGGGTTCTCTCCAGACTCTTCCTGAGAGGGTTGGAATTGCAAATCGTGACGGCAGGAAGCTCGAGAGAGGGGTGGAACTCAGACTTGATGACTGCACACAGAATCGTATGTGTACGTGTTGATACACATATGGGTAAATATAGACAGACAGACAGAACTACAGACAGACCGACATACAGACCGACAGACAGACAGACAGACAGACAGACAGACAGGCCGACAGACAGACAGACAGACCGACCGACAGACAGACAGACAGACAGACAGACAGACCTACAGACAGCCAGACAAACCGAGAGAGGGACAGACCGACCGACAGACAGACAGACAGACAGACAGACAGACCTACAGACAGCCAGACAAACCGAGAGAGGGAGAGGGGGGGGGGGG
>JAHBMJ010002835.1:0-15642 GCA_018398765.1 Chromera velia
CATATTGGCATCGCTTTGTGGGGAGGGCGTGTTGGCATCGCTTTGTGGGGAGGGTGAGACGGAGGCGCTTTGTGGGGGGGGCGTGTTGGCATCGCTTTCTGGGGAGGGCGAGATAGAAACGCTCTGAGTCACCTGGGGGGAGGGATTGACGTAAGCTTCAGAAGGTGATAGGTTTGGTGTGAAGGGGGCAGCCGAGGCGGAAAGGGCGGACACAGTTTCCTTCGATGCGACCTCACCCGCAACCGACTTCTTTTTGTTTGAGCCTAGGTTTGAGCCAAAACCTCTCTCAGCAGTCTGATGTGAGGATGGGGGGGATGCAGTTGGTCTGTGATCTTCTTTAATGACTGTCTCAAAGCGGCATGGCGGAGGCTTTTTCTTGCAACGCTTCCTTTGCTTTATGGTAGGGAGGGAGAGCTTTTTCGTTCGATAGAGGAAAAAGCTGACGACAGCACTCTCTGACGCAAATCTGTTAAGAGCAAGCTCCGAACTGCGAACCGGCGAATCCAAAAACTCCACCCCCGCGGCCACAAGCTTCTCTATTGCAGGTATAAGGGCAACTCGAGGTTCCACTCCATCGTAGAGTGCGGACGTTGGCCATGCGACCATTATAGAAGCGATCAACAACAAACTGATTCAAGGAGACGGCAAGGAGATATGTTAGCAATGGAGAGTCAAACTGTTGCCTTTTTGAGAAGCAAACGCAAGGAAGCAGAGCCAGTCGTCACTGTGAACTATAGCTCTTGAGTTGGAGTAGATTTGTGGAGAGAAAGTCATACAGGCATATACAGGCGAGATGCTGGCTAAGTCTGACAGATGTGGAGAAAGAACCGTTGAAAACGGTGCTCAAACGAAACTGTTTCTTCACAAAAAATCTCTAGAAAGCTTTCCTGTGGGATGTCGTCTCAAGTTTGAAGCAGTGATGTTCTCAAAACAGCGGTTTCATCCATCATTGTATTATTCGGTCAGCACGAAGTGGAGCTTGGAGGTAGGTCCAGTGGAGACCAGCCGTCTTAGTCTTGCTTTCAATGTCTTCCTGCTTGCTCAAACGAAACTGTTTCTTCACAAAAAATCTCTAGAAAGCTTTCCTGTGGGATGTCGTCTCAAGTTTGAAGCAGTGATGTTCTCAAAACAGCGGTTTCATCCATCATTGTATTATTCGGTCAGCACGAAGTGGAGCTTGGAGGTAGGTCCAGTGGAGACCAGCCGTCTTAGTCTTGCTTTCAATGTCTTCCTGCTTGCTGCTGCTCCTCCTGTTCAAGCAGAGAAGGGCTGCCGGCCTTATCTAGGTGTTAAAGTACTGTTGCCCTCATCGCTCTCCTTACTCTTTCCTTGCAGGTCACAGTCTTGGGAGCCCCGGGGTCAACCCCAGGTCAGCCTGTCCGGACCCGCTGCTTTTTAGGCTCTTGATCTTTTCCTTGGGACCTTGTGCGCGCAGAATAAGCTAGACAGAAGTGCTTCCTTGACTGCACAAAGCATGAACGTCTATCCCTCCATATTTACAGGTGTTGGTAGATGGAAACTTGAGGACACCTGCAGGTTAGTTAAGGAAGCGCGGCTCGCTCTCTCGCTTTGCATGATGATTTGCTTAGCATCTAGCTTCTTTGTTTTGCTAGGAGTTTGATAGAAACGTACAAGGGAGGTCACTGAGAGAGGGTCGATGGAGAGTCTGCTGGAGCCTCCATTTTTTAACCGCCTCTTCTGAAGCTTTGCACAGCTCTCAGTCCTGCCAGACATTTTTCCACCCAGAACAATCGCTCAGCTTTCATGCATTTGAATGTTTTCCACTTGCTCCGTGTGTATCAGTCCTTGAAAGCGGTCCGTACTGTCCTAACGCAAGTGTTCCTTACTTGTTCATCCTTTCTCATTTGTGGCACTCCGTACTGGTCTCCCTCTAAACATCTGGATCTACCTACGGACCTGTCCTTCTTTTTCACAGTTTCTCATTGACACATGCAGAACGATTTGCAAGCTTTTACGCCATGTAGTGTGAGTTCTTTGTGAATAGCATTATGTTGTCTCTGTGCTCTGTTCTCTCCGACCCCTGCTGACCGTCTCCTGTCCGGTCTGACCAGCCTAGCTATGAAGCCCTCCTTCCTGCACTGTTTCCCTTGCAGAAGAAACAATTCTTTGTAGTTGATTGGCGGCGCTAAACGTTGCTTTTGAGTATATCCACTAGTGTTGTGCCTGTATATTTCTTTGCAGGTAACATTCATTAACTTCTACGTGCTGCGGTGATCGTAATTTTTCCGACCATACACCCTAGCTAATCAACCAGTCTTTTGAGCACATTTGAGCAGATTTGCACAGGAGCAACGATTTTAAAAGTTTTAAAAGACTCTAGATTGCTTCAAGTAACCTAGTTTTACTTTATAATGAAGCTAGAATATAGTAAATTTAAAAGTCACTTTGGATTCCACTAAGTCCTACTTAAGAGTCCACTCTGTTAGAAGCCCTTGTTAGCATGCTTTGTAGACTTCAGCAAAGCCTTTGACTCCCTCCCCAAGGATGTTTTGTTTGAAGTTTTGTTGAAGTAAGGGGTGAGTGCAGTTGATGTTAAAATGATTCGGGCAATGTATACAAATGTGTACAGAAGCATCACTGGTAGCCCTTTTATGTTCAAAGAAGAGAAAGGGGCAAAACAAAGGAATCCTCTCTCTCCTCTTCTCTTCTTGATTTTCATCAATAATCTGCATGAAAGAGTGATGGCTTCCGGTCGTGCAGAAGTTCTGCTCGATGGGGTTGAGTGCGATAGCCTTGGTTAATAATAATAATATGCCGATGACCTTGTTCTCATTGCTAAGAGCGTGCATGATCTGCAGGTCAGCTTGAATGAATTGAATTCTTTCTGTGAAGAGAGAGAGCAGCTCACTGTTAATTTAAAAAAGACGAAAATCATGCGTCTATCCGACTTTTACCCTGCAATTGAAGGTAGAATTATGTTTGGGGGAAAAGAAGTCGAGAGAGTGGGGTTGTATAAGTATTTGGGTGTTCTTTTGTTCGAAGGGAGGGACTTAAGGGAGGTAATAGAAGAGAATGCTAATTGGTAGACTGAGAGACAGACAGACAGAAGTCGAAAGGATATCAGCAAGATCACGTTGGTAGACTGAGAGACAGACAGACAGAAGTCGAAAGGCAATCAGCAAGATTACGTTGGTAGACTGAGAGACAGACAGAAGTCGAAAGGCAATCAGCAAGATCACGTTGGTAGACTGAGAGACAGACAGACAGAAGTCGAAAGGCAATCAGCAAGATCACGTTGGTAGACTGAGAGACAGACAGAAGTCGAAAGGAAGAAGCAGGACGGGAGCGCACAGCAAGACGAGGAAGAAGATCTGCATAACCCTGAGGATAGAAAATGCATTGTTTGGTTCTCCGTGTTCTTTTTTCGTCTTCTTTTAGCATACCGGCTGACAAAAATACAGAGCGACACGCAAAGAGACACGCAGACTGCACGAAATCGAGAAAAACGGGCAGGTAAACAAGCTGGCAGGGACACACCGAGAGAAGCAAAGACAGAGAGAGACTAACACATCCGCAGACCTAGTCAGACAGAGACGCAGAAAGAGACCGTCAGAACATAAGGAAAACAAAGACAGGAAGGAAGGAAGGAAGGACAGCATCTATTGATCAGACAGACCCACTTGAGAGATCAGTGTCACGATTGCAGCTCCCACAGGCCCCCACTGCGCTTGCTGGACAATCACAATCAGGAGGACTATATGAATCGTCAGGGAGCACAGAGAAGCCGTCATGGCGGGCCCCGGCATTCCCACCGCGTTCAAGTACCGCGTCAGGGCGGCAGTCTGGAAGATGAACACATAGCTCGGTGCAAGCTACCGTGTCACCCTGCCTGCCACGAGTGCCACCTCCACCTCCTGTCCGAAAAGTATGAACAGGCACTCGATGTGAGGCATCATGGCAAGGGTAACTATGATGAGTGAGAACATCACGAGGATCGCCTGGGCTCTGTGTAGCCATTGTGCGCAGATCAAGTAAGCCTCTGCTCCAAAAGCCTGACTGCATAGAGTGTCAAGGCCAGAGCAGAGCCCGATGCCTGGAGCCAGAATTATACACCAGCCGAGAGCAGACGCGATACCGTACCCAGCCGTCTCCTCGACTGACGAAAACTGTCCGACAAAGAGGAAGCTCAAGAAGATGTGCAGGAAATTGGAGCTCAAAGACGCAAAGCACATCGGTACTGCTACCACGAGCAGGTCATAAGACACTCCGAAGAACCCTCTTGGCGCCATTTGACTGTTCATCTTCCTCTGACACGTACAGTGTGCCGCCGTCTCCTCGTAGGACGTGGAGACGGAGACGGGAATGGAGTCCTGATGTGAATGAGGTGACCCTGCAGGCTCCTGCTTTGGAGGAGGCCAGCATCTGGTGTCTCTCTTCAGAGTTTTCTTCAAAACCAACCACTCTGCTTTCCAAAGCGCCACACAAAAAGCTCACGCTCTTATATAGTTCTGGTTCACACTATTCGGTCAAGATATCTCTGCTACATCTGCATGCGCTGTCAGAAGCCGTCAGTGCGCAACGAAGGCTGTGGACCGTTCTAGTGGGAGGCCACGCTAGAGTCTCCAAGACGATTCATCCCTGTCTATTACACTGTCTCCTCTGACAGTTCCTTGAAGTGAGCTAGTCTGAAAATCTTGCTTGAGGCCGGCCGGCAGCCGGCGCACTTGCGAAAAGCAATTTGAGCTCGCGGTCGAGCTGCTGCATGGGCCGACGCGTGCGTCAAGACCGCTGTGTGCGCGCCTCGCGTGCGTTAATTCACATGCATGCATGCAGCTGTGTAGAGAGATCCACAAAGTTAATCACCCTCCTTGTCCTACTTGGAACCTCTATACCTTTTTTGGCGGCGGCGTCCAGAGGCCGCAAGCCCAAAATAAACAACCCCGGGGGTTTTTGCGGCGGCGGTCCAACCTGTCAACAAAACCGGGGTTCGTTTTGCATGCATAGAGGACTCCACGATGTCCTCCACCTCCCTCCAACTCTCATAGTCCTTCACCTTGTCTGGGCTTCTCTGCCACTCACACGCCCCTTGGATCCCTCCAGCCTCTAGCATGACGACTGAAGAAGGGGAGACAAGAGTTCAAAAGTCGTTCAACGCTGCATGTCAGAGGCTGAAGGTCAGTCAAAAGTGAACTTGCTCGCATGGTGTATCCGCATGCCAGCTCTGAGAGTCAAAGAATACAAGATAGGCTATATTAATTTGCCCCCCAATGAATAGAGCATGAATGAGTGAGCCAACGAGGAGATCTTGAGCTCTCGTGACCTTACCCTTTGGCTGAAATAATTCCTCCTTCAGTCAGTCAGCTAGTCAGCCAGTCAGCAAGCCGGTCATGCAGCAGTCAGTCTGTATGTACATGAGTCACTGCGTAAGCCGTTCAGTCTGCCATGCAGTAAACCGGTCAGCTAGCCAGTCATCTCGCCAGTCACGGTGAGTCATGCACAATCAGTCAGTTGGCTAGTTAGTCAGCCTGTTAGCCACTCAGCCAGTTAGCCAGCCTGTGAGCGAGCGAGTCAGCAGTCAATCCGTAAACCGTTCAGCTCGTTGGTCAGTCAGCCACCAGCCACATTCAGTCACCATCAGTTAGCCGGCACCTCAGTTAGCCACCCAGTCAGGCAGCCAGCCAACTAGCCAGTCAGTCAGTGAACCGGTTAGTCGGTCAGTCCGTCAGTCAGTCAGTCAGTCAGTCAGCCTATCAGTCAGTCAGTCAGTCAGCCTGTCATTCAGTGAGTCAGTGAGTCAGTCAGTCAGTGAGTCAGTCAGTCAGTGAGTCAGCCTGTCAGTCAGTCAGTCAATCAGCCTGTCATTCAGTGAGTCAGTGAGTCAGTCAGTCAGTGAGTCAGTCAGTCACTGAGTCAGTCAGTCAGTCAGTCAGTCAGTTAGTCAGTCAGTCAGTCAGTCAGTCAGCCTGTCAGTCAGTGAGTCAGTCAGTTCAGTCAGTCAGTCAGTCAGTCGGCCTCGCAGCCAATCAGCCAGTCAGTCAGTCAATCAACCTCTCAGCCAATCAGTCAGTCATTCAGTCAGTCATTCAGTCAGTCGGTCAGTCAATCAGCCCATCAGTCACTAACAGTCAGTCTTTCAGTCAATCGATCAGTCAGTCAGAGTCAGAAAATGAGCCCATTAGTCAATCTTTGAGTGTGTTAGTCAGACAGTCAGACAGCTAGTAGCTGAGTCACTCAGTCAAACAACCAGTTCATTCGTTCTGTGTATATATTCGCAGGTCTTGTAGGTCAGCTTAGTACCTCAGTCGACAGTGACTCGCATGCTGGGTGTTGGTGAGAGTTGACAGGAAAGGAGTTTGAAGCTGATACAGGTGGAAGGGTTCGTGAGGCATAGTATGGACGGATCTACACTCTCATCAGGACCTCTCACCGCTCTCCGGTTCATTCGTTCTGTGTATATATTCGCACGTTTGGTAGGTCAGCTTGGTACCTCAGTCGAGAGTGGTTCGCATGCTGTATGTTGGTGGGAGTTGATAGAAAAGCGGTTTGAAGCTGATACAGGTGGGAGGGTTCGTAAGGCATAGTATGGTCGGATCTACACTCTCATCAGGACCTCTCACCGCTCTCCGGTTTATTCGTTCTGTGTATATATTCGCACGTTTGGTAGGTCAGCTTGGTACCTCAGTCGAGAGTGGTTCGCATGCTGTGTATTGGTAGAAGTTGACAGGAAAGGGTTTGAAGCTGACACAGATGGGGGGGTTTGTGAGGCATAGTATGGACGGATCTACACTCTCAGCAAGACTTCTCACCGCTCTCTGGTTCATTCGTTCTGTGTGTATATTCGCACGTTTAGTAGGTCAGCTTGGTACCTCAGTCTAGACCTCAGTCAGGAGTGACTCACATACTGTGTGTTGGTGGGAGTTGACAGGAAAGGGGTTTGAAGCTGACACAGGTGGGAGGGTTCGTGAAGCATAGTATGGACGGGTCTACATTCTCAGCAGGACCTCTTACCGCTCTCCGGTTCATTCGTTCTGTATGTATATTCGCAGGTCTGGTAGGTCAGCTTACCACCTCAGTCGACAGTGACTCGCATGCTGTGTGTTGATGGGAGTTGACAGGAAAGGGTTTGAAGCTGACACAGGTGGAGGGGTTCGTGAAGCATAGTATGGATGGGTCTACATTCTCAGCAGGACCTCTCACCGCTCTCCGGTTCATTCGTTCTGTATGTATATTCACACATTTGGTAGGTCAGCTTACCACCTCAGTCGACAGTGACTCGCATGCTGTATGTTGGTAGGAGTTGACAGAAAACGGGTTTGAAGCTGATACAGGTGGGAGGGTTCGTGAGGCATAGTATGGATGGATCTACACTCTCATTAGGACCTCTCACCGCTTTCCGGTTCATTCGTTCTGTATGTATATTCGCACGTTTGGTAGGTCAGCTTGGCACCTCAGTCGAGAGTGGTTCGCATGCTATGTGTTAGTGGGAGTTGACAGGAAAGGGTTTGAAGCTGACACAGGTGGGAAGATTCATGAGGCATAGTATGGACGGATCTACACTCTCATCAGGACCTCTCACCGCTCTCTGGTTCATTCGTTCTGTGTGTATATTCGCACGTTTGGTAGGTGAGCTTAGCACCTCAGTCGACAGTGACTCGCATGCTGTGTGTTGGTGGGAGTTGACAGGAAAGGATTTGAGGCTGACACGGGTGGGAGCGTTTGTGAAGCATAGTATGGATGGGTCTACATTCTCATCAGGACCTCTCACCGCTCTCTGGTTCATTCGTTCTGTGTGTATTTTCAGTCCGGGTCGGTCATGTTACTTGGTAATTTGGTATGCTAGCAATTTGGCATCTCAGGAGGGTATAACATTTGAATTACAATGAGTTAGAAAGTGAAATTGAAGCTGTAAAGCCTTCTAACATAAACCTATCACCGTGTGGAAATGCTTTTTTGATCTAAAGAAAAAAAGTGTGAAAGTGCAAAATATTTTTTCAGACTAGAAATGCAGTTAGGTTTGCGATGCATAACTGACCTAACTTCATAGTAAGTTTATACCCAAAAAAATAAATATTCATAACTTTTGAATTACAATGAGTTAGAAGGTGAAATTGAAGTTGTAAAGCCTTCTAACATAAACCTATCACCGTGTTGAAATGCTTTTTTGATCTAGAGAAAAAAAGTGTGAAAGTGCAAAATATTTTTTCAGACTAGAAATGCAGTTAGGTTTGCTATGCATAACTAACCTAACTTTATAGTAAGTTTATACCCAAGAAAATAAATATTCATAACTTTTGAATTACAATGAGTTAGAAGGTGAAATTGAAGCTGTAAAGCCTTCTAGCATAAACCTATTACTGTGTGGAAATGCTTTTTTTGATCTAGAAAAAAAAAGTGTGAAAGTGCAAAATATTTTTTTAGACTAGAAATGCAGTTAGGTTTGCTATGTATAACTGACCTAACTTTAATGGCAACTTTATACCCAAAAAAATAAATATTCATAATTAACTTTTGAATTAAGGCTTGTGCCTTCATAAATGGACTTTTGCCCTCAAGTCGGACTTTGACATATATTACGGTATATTATTAAAATGAATTAGTTAGATATAAAATAAATGTTAATATACAAACCATCATTCAACTAGCAATTAAGCTAGCAATTTGAGTAGAAAATTTTATATTATACTGTAACGTAATTATAACGTACATTAAGTTTACGCTTAAAGTTAATATTTTGGTTCAATCTATGCAGAGTAGCCAGGACTCGAATAAGTATCTCTAAAAAGTATATCAACTTCTTAAACAAACCTCTTTCACTTTCAAGACACCTTGTCTGATACTTCAACACGTCTTTATGAACCAATCACCTCTTTCCCCATATTTCCCGCTTCTTGCAGCCAAGCTGCCAGTCACAGAAGAAGCCTTTTTCTGATAGCGCGCTATTCCTGGAATGTCCCATAGAAAGAGAAAAAGAAAATTTAAAAGAAAGTGAGAGGAGAAAAAGAGGAAACAGGCGTCAAACAGCCGATATGACCGCATCGCACGGTTATACCAAGTGATAACTTTTACCGCGCATGAAGGCCCTTTTCATCATTTTTTACTCGAACGAAGACCCACTCACAAAAACAGATCGCGCACACACGTGCACACACACACATACACACACACACACACACACACACACACACACATACACACATATACACACACACACACACCCACAGAGTGCCCCACGCATATGTACGTGCGTGCACAGACTCACAGAACATGCACTCATTTGCTCTCTCTCTCCTTTTGTCTCTGTCTCACTTTCTCTCTCACATATATGCACACACACACACACACACAAACATACACACACACACACACACACACACACACATACACACACACAGAGAGAGAGAGAGAGAGAGAGAGATCGGGGCGAGCTGAAGACAGGGTCAAGGCGGTCATTGGAGGGAAGACCAATAATTACCAATAATTGTTGCAGGGCAGAACGAAGCAAAGAAGGAAGACAAAAAGCAAGGAACCAATAAACGAAAGAAAACATGAAGCAAAGAAAGGAACAAAGGAAGGAAGGAAGGAAGGAAGGAAGGAAAGAAGGACGAAAGTCAAGGAAGGAAGGACAGAAGGAAAGAAGGAAGGAAGGAAAGAAGGATGAATGTATGAATGAATGAAAAGACGAAACAAAGGAGGGCAAAGAAGAAAAAAAGAATGAAGGAAGCAAGCAAAGCAGGAGGATACAAAGACCCATTGATTAATTGGTTGCTTGATTGATTCAATGAGAAAAGGAAACGATTAAGGGAGCAGAGAAGGACGGAAGGAGGAGAAAAGAATGAATAAATAAATGAATGAATGACTAACTGACTGACTGACTGATTGACTGACTGAATGCATGCGTGCATGCATGAATGAATGAAATTTCAATGAAGAAAGGAAGAAACGAAGCAAGTGAGCAAAGTCCCCTGAAAGAATAAATGAAGGAATAAATACAGGAAAGATGGAAGGGAGAAAAAAAGAAGTGGCCGGGCCGCAGGAACAAAAACATAAATGAACAAACGATTGAAGGACGAGAAACAAGAAGGAAGAAAGGTAAAGGAAAAAGCAGCCAGACAGGCAGGCAGGCAGGCAGGAAGGAAAGGACAGAAAGAAGGAAGAAACGAAGGAAGGCGGGATAAGCGAACAAACATGAAGGAAGGAAGGAAGGTTGCAATGGAAGAGAGGGAAGAAAAGGGAGACAAACGAAATCATTCATATGAAAAAAAGACAGGAAGGAAGAAAGAAAGAGGAAGAGAAGGGAAGAAAGCAAGATAGAGGTATAAGGAGTGGGATGCCTGACCTTCTGAAAAGCCTCGATCGGCTTGAACGGCGCTTGCATCTATTCTAAGGGGGCCCAGAAGGATCCAGTGGGATCTTGAAAAAAGAAAAAAAACACCTGCAGGTCGCGCACCAGAGGAGAATTTAAACGGAAAGATAGAGATGGATGAAGAGAGAACAACAGGTCTGCTCACCCCCCAGGGCCCCCACGACACTTACCTCGGCCTTTTTATGCCTTGCCGGGGGCGAACCTGCAAGCAAAAGAACAGAGGACAATACATCATATGCTGAAAAACACCACCGAGTAGCGCAGGTGACAGAAGTCAATACACAGGGGTCCGATCATCCTTCGAATTATTGCCCGTCAGAGGCCGATCTGGGCAATACGCTCTAGAGCTGTCGGAACTCCCTGCATCCAGACCCATCCAAATGATGTCAGAACACATAAATGAACAAAACAAAACCTTCTAGGACCACTTTTTCCAGACTCACCTGCGGATTATTGCCGAGATGAGCGCAACACGGGCAATATTTCAGTGGTCCTCCCTCCAATCGAGTACTGCCGGTAGAGTTGTGGAAACCAAAGGTGGGCTCACAGCCTCTCAGACTTCGTCTTCCGACACTACTGGAAGCTGTCTGGTAGAGGCTTGAAAGCCTGTGTGCTGTTTCCGCAAATCTGAAAATTATTGCCCAGATCAGCCTCTCACGGGCAGTATTGCCCAGATCGGCCTGTCACGGGCAATAATTTTTAAATTTGCGGAAACAACACATGGGCTTTCAGACTTCCACCTGAACTGTCCCAGTGGTGTATGAAGACGAAATCTGAGAGCCTGCAAGCCCACCTTTGGTTTCCGCAACTCTGTGGCAGCAGTTTACTAATACTTTGTGCACAGAGACGGCCGGAGACGGCTAGCTCGCACAACTGTATGCCAGAGAGGACTCATGCACACGGGGGCTCATCGTGGGTCCGCGCGGAAGGCGTCGCCACCGTCGCCATGCCGAGGTGGCGGCACTCGACGCACGCAGCCGACTTGAACTTTGCCTCTATCCGAGTCTGTCGGCCAACAATCGGGTCTGAAGTCTCTTGAAGGTCCACAGGGTCAAAAATGTGGAGTCCTGAACCTCTGAGCAAACGGACTTTTCACATAGAAATGTTGCCACAAAAAACGCTCTGTCAGATGTCTTCTGATAGTTTTAGAAGATGTGTGACAGAGCGTTTTCTCAGTTTTGACTTTTTTTTCGGGAGTGTACTTTCGGGGCTCTAGAGGAGACGGCTGTTGCTGGGTCCCCTCGGGTCGGCATGAAGTGGAGCTTGCAGGTGGGTCCAGTGGACACCAGCCGTCTTGATCTTATTTCCAACGTCTTCCTGCTTGCTGCTGCTCCTCCTGTTCAAGCGGGGAAGGGCTGCCGGCCTTATCTAGGTGTTAAAGCACTGCTGCCCTCATCGCTCTCCTTACTCTTTCCTTGCAGGTCACAGTTTGGGAGCCCCCGGGTCAACCCCAGGTCAGCCTGTCCAGACTCGCTGCTTCTTAGGCTCTTGGTCTTTTCCTTGGGACCTTGTGCGTGCAGAATAAGCTAGACAGAAGTGCTTCCTTGACTGCACAAAGCATGAACGCCTATCTCTCCGTGTTTGTAGGTGCTAGACCGGGTGAACGGAGAATTGGGGACACCTGCAGGTCAGTTAAAGAAGCGCGGCTCGCTCTCTTGCTTTGCATGATGATTTGCTTAGCATCCAGCTTCTTTGTTCTGTTAGGAGCTTGACAGAAACGTACAAGGGAGGTCACTGAGAGAGGGTTGATGGAGAGTCTGCTGGAGCCTCCATTTTTTGACCGCCTCTTCTGAAGCTTTGCACAGCTCTCAGTCGTGCCAGACATTTTTCACCTCAAACCAATCGCTCAGCTTTCATGCATTTGAATATCTTCCACTTGCTCCGTATGTGTCAGTCTTTGAAAGCGGTGCATACTATCCTGACGCAAGTGCTCCTTACTCGTTCATCCTTTCTCATTTGTGGCACTCCGTACTGGTCTCCCTCTGAACATCTGGATCTACCCACGGAATTGTCTTTCTTTTTCACAGCTTCTCATTGACACACACAAAAGGATTTGCAAGCTTTTACGCCGTGTAGTGTGAGTTCTTTGTGAATAGGATTATGTTGTTTTTGTGCTCTGTTCTTCGGAATCCTCTCTGACCCCTGCTGACTGCCTCATGTCCGGTCTGACCAGCCTAGCTGTGAAGCCCTCCTTCCTGCACTGTTTCCCTTGCAGAAGAAGCAATTCTTTGTATTTGATTGGCGGCGCTAAACGTTGCTTTTGAGCGTATTCATTAGTGTTGTTCCTGTGTATTTCTTTGCAGGTAACATTCACTAACTTTCACGTGCCGCGGTGATCATAATTTTTCCCACCATGCACCCTAGCTAATCAACCAGCCTTTTGAGCATATTTGAGCAGATTTGCACAGAAGTAACGATTGTAGATGATATAAAGGCTCTATATTACTTTGGGTAATCTAATTTTACTTCATAATATTTTTTGTTAGTATTTTTTTGCTATCAAATCATAATGTCTAGAATAATTTTTAGGGTATCACAATATTGCAGTCCGACTTGAGGGCAAAAGTCCATTTATGAGGGCACAGGCCTCAAAGCGATGTCAACACGCCCCCCCCACAAAGCGCCTCCGTCTCGCCCTCCCCACAAAGCGATGCCAATACGCCTCCCCCACAAAGCGCCTCCGTCTCGCCCTCCCCACAAAGCGATGTCAACACGCCCCCCCCACAAAGCGCCTCCGTCTCGCCCTCCCCACAAAGCGATGCCAACACGCCCCCCCCACAAAGCGACTTCGTCTTACCCTCCCCACAAAGCGATGCCAACACGCCCCCCCCACAAAGCGACTCCGTCTCGCCCTCCCCACAAAGCGACGCCACCATGCCCTCTACCAACAACAGTGCATCTATGTCCTCCTCCTCCTTGAATTTGAAAAGCGATTCCGTCAACCAAATCCCTGGACTCGTCTACTTCACTATGGACGTTGGTTCCTCAAAACCCTTCTCCCCACCTACTCCTCCTGAGGTTCCTCAAGCCCCAGTACACTTCATTCACCTTTTTCTTGAAGGAGACTTCAGCGAAAACCCATTTGCGCTCTCAGCTCAGACTGTTCGTGAGCTTGACCTTTGTGTACAGGAGGATCTGCCTTGCTGTGACGGCGTAGATTTTGTTAGGCAAAGGGGCCTGGAGGCAGTTTTTCGTTGTGACATGACGGAGAAGCATGCCAACGATGTGATTGCCGCCCGGGATGGGCGTTCGCTCTTTTCTGTTCACGGGTATGGAGACGCGTTCCCTTCTTGTAAGGTGCGGCTTCGTATCTGCGGAGAATCTCACCTTTCTGAATCAGAGCAGGAAGAATGCAATGTGCAACGTTCTTTGCAGCAGCTCTTCTCTCTGCTTCCTCCCTCCGACCGCGTGAGTCCTCATCTGCGCTTCACTGCACAGATGACGACTCCCGCCGTCGTTTCCAAGTCAGCAAAGAAATCTTGGCGTTAGAGGGCATGGGATCAGATTTAAGACGAGATTGGCTTTCTCGAACAGTTCAAAGAGGGGGAAGAACAAGCATCCAGCAGAGAGAACCTCTCCTTTGACATGTCTTTCCCATCAGTCACACGCGCTGTGCGGGCTTTTGTCACGCTCGAAAACCATCTAGCAGGAGAAGGCGAGGGTGACCGACCTGCTCTTCAAACGGGCAAGTTTGTTGCAACGTGGCTGTGAGAGCAGACTGAGTATGAAGCTTAGCAATGGGAGTTTGTTCTGTTTTTTATTTCTCTGTTTTCTTTCCTTTTCATCTCCCTTTCCTCTTCTCTTACAGATAAAAGACGCGAGCACAATGACCGAACGGTCTTTTTCCGAATTGTTCATCTCTTTGACCCTTCGAACACCTTTTTCATACATCTATTCCAATCTTTGTTCTCCCTCTTCACTGGTTTGCTCTGTCTACTCTCAGTACCTTAGATTGGTTTGACTGTCGCAGCCTTCTATAGTGAGGGACGGCACTTAAATTGATTAAGCGTCATGATTCAGGCGCCGGGTTTCAGCTAGCAGACGGCAGCCCCACCCCGATGAGTGATACAGGTCTGGCAAAGGGGCAATACAGCATTGTCCTAGACTCATGCATTGCATGATGGCCTATAGACCGATCAATAACACATGCGCTCACAGCCTGGCCGGGCCAGAGGCAGCTGAACATGAACATGTATGGACTCGAGTATATGCATGGAGGGCCGGTACAGGGGGCACACGTACCTGCGGACACTCTCGCATAAAGACCAAGGATGTGCGTTCGGATTCATTGCCGTTTCATCTTCCGCATTCGTGCAGCTTTCTTTTGCGGGCATGTATATGCATACGCTTTGTAGACGGATGACGCAAACTTGAGTGAAAGAAGTTTAAAGAACCCTGGTAAGAACCGCCCTCACAGTTTTCGGAACCTGTTCATGACCTGGCTGACGGGACCGCCGTTGCATGACACACCCCGCCGTGCAGCTGCCCAAGACCCACGACCCTCGCTTCCCTCTTCTATACACAACGATCGAAACATTTCATGTGCTACAAATTCGTGTCCATGCTAGTGTCCATGGAAGCAGTCGATGGACTCGGACGGACTGCGCCAGAGGCCAACAGTGCTTCAAACGCAGATCGAATTGAATAGTCAGGGATTCAGGTACAGCCAGGAGAACAGGAGAGCATGCATCAACTTGAAGGATCGATCCGGCCTGCATGCATGGCCTTTCTCAACAAGACGTCGATCAGAGTCGCAGTCAAGGCAGCAAGTGGTCTTCCTGAATTTCTGAGCTTTTGTTCTCAATTCAGACCGGATCGATCGCATGGGACGTAAAGACCATGCAGACATGCATGAACCTGCACGTGAACGCCTCTTGCGCTCGGACCAAGTCTTTGGGGCACGTCCGGTTCCGTCATGCAGCAAAGACAACACTTGCAAGGACGGACGAGTAGGATCCATAAAATCAGCCGACCGCATTCGCCACCCACACACACACCCACACACGCATCTTCGCTCTCATGCAGAAAAGTTGGGGAATTTGATTCCTTTTTTTCTTTTGTTGCATCGGTCCACAGAGAAAACTCCCATGTTTATTTTCCTTCGTCGGTCCACATTGATAGCTTGCCATGCTTTTCCTCCGAGGACAGCAGCAGGAGCAGCGGCAGGAGCAGCAGCAGCAGCAGAAGTGAAACCAACGAAACCGTTCTTCACTCTATTATTGCTCCCTGGCCGCCCTTACACGCATTGGTTTGGGGGCAGCTAGATCTGGACTCTGGCATCTCAACTTTGTTGCTGCAACAGCCTTCAGACTCAGGGG
>JAHBMJ010002836.1:0-14310 GCA_018398765.1 Chromera velia
TGCAGAGAGAAAGAAAGACGGGCACGGAGCTTCATTCCTGACAGCAAGATGGTCATCAACCCCCCATAAAAGAAAGTCGCAAGCTTGCACGAACTAAGTCTGTTGCTTTCCATTTGACCGCATGCTCCAAGTCGTCATGGCATGTACAGCGAAACCGGTCGATTACTTCCCGGCCGTGGACAGACAGACAGACAGGCAGGCAGACAGACAGGAAGACAGACAGACAGACAGACAGACAGACAGGCAGGCAGACAGGAAGACAGACAGACACGCTGACTGACCAGTGAACCTCGCAGAACGCACTCCCGTTCGGCGCAATGGGTCCGCTGATCGTACAGACCACATCCCCATTGCAAGGAGGGTTAGGCGGACTGGTGCCGTCGATGTCGGGGCCGCCGTTAATGGGCCATATACCGCCGTTACAGAGACGCACATCAATCACGTCGACGTTCTCTACCGGTCGCTCTCCTGCAGGACATTTGGAAGGGGGGCGGCATTTTGAAAAAAAAAAAAAGACAGGCAGGGAGGCACACCAGTAACAGAAGAAGATGGCCTTCCTTGAAAGGGTAGAGAGATAGACGCTCTGCTCATACGAAGTCAGACTTTCCATCAGGCTTGCGAGTTGCTGGGAAGAAGACACGACGCATAGCTGGTCCCCGCGTACTTGCTGCCGACCGAAACAAGTGGTGTGCAAGTAAATAGCATTTTGACTTGCTCACACAAACAAAAATGGCAAAAAAAGGAGAGAACTGACCGTCGTTCGTCACCGTGTATCTGTATGTCACTGTCTCGCCTGCAAGCGAAGAGAAATATATGGAGAATGGGTCTGCAGAGAGGCTGTAAGGGAGGGAGTGAGAAAGAGATGGACAGAAAAGTTGAATAGAAAGACAGATCCTCTTTGCATATGCAACAGGAAAAGAGAAAAGCGAACGATAGCAGGACGAGGAGTGGCAGGAGGATTGAAGGAAGGAAGAGAGAAGCTGAATGAACGGATGCAGGCGTGAAGAGAGGGAAGATAGAGAGCGGTGTGTAGCGACAAAGAGTGGAGACTGTATGTCTCCGCATTCCCTTCATGATCTTTCTCGTCTTTCTTTCTTTCTTTTGCTTTCTTTCTTTCTTTTTCTTTCTTTCTTTTGCTCTCTTTCTTTTGCTCTCTTTCTTTTGCTTTCTTTCTTTCTTTTTCTTTCTTTCTTTCTTTCTTTCTTTCTTTTTCTTTCTTTCTTTCTTTCTTTCTTTCTTTCTCTTTCTTTCTTTCTTTTTCTTTCTTTCTTTTTTTTTCTTTCTTTTGCTTTCTTTCTTTCTTTCTTTTTCTTTCTTTCTTTCTTTTTTTCTTTCTTCCTTCCTTTTTTTCTTTCTTTCTTTCTTTCTTTCTTTCTTTCCTGACCTAAGTGGATCGTCCTACTACCGCCGAAGGTCTGGCCGGGTCCCTTCACCTGCTTCTCGAAGGAGATTGCGTCTGCAGGTCCGTACCCAGGAGGAGCATCCATGTGATCAGACAGACAGACAGACAGACAGAGGGTGAGTGGGAATCCGATAGGGAGATGGAGAGACCGATAGACAGATCCGTGGACACGCTCTCATGTACATGAACATGTAGAGAATTACGCGAAATGTGTACGTATGGATGGATACGTACGGGCTATTCAAGCTTCGCATGTCTGTTGCTCCATCCATTCATGCAGAAAATCAGACGAGCACACGCACGTCTATGAATTGAGTCTCCTTCTCTTTCGTCTCTTTCAACAACCGACAGACATGCACCCTCCCTCTCTTTTTCTTGTGCAAAAAGACCATCCCCTTCCCTTCCGAGAGACATACACCCACCTAAATCCTCCCTTCCCCTAGACACACACACACATCCACACACATCCACACACACCCACACACATCCACACACACCCACACACATCCACACACATCCACACACACCCACACACACACATCCACACACATCCGCACACATACACACACACAGACACACCCACACACATCCACACACATCCACACACATCCACACTCACACATCGACACACATCCACACACACACACACACACACACACACACACAGAGAGAGAGAGAGAGAGAGAGAGCAACGAGGCATCCAGCCGACTGACCTGGCGGCGAGGGGCCGGTTGCCACATTCGCGCCGTCTTCGTTACTATGGACCTCAATGGTCGGGAAGCCGTTTGGTTTCCCTGCACGAAGATCAACAAACAGAGGAAGGAAGGTAGGTAGAGAGAAAGAAGGAGTCGTTTTGTCACAGGGCGTCTTTTGTTGTCTGTGCTGCGTGCGCCTTGTTGTACTCATTTTTCTTCCATCAGAGGCGCGTTGCACGAACAGAAGTTGCGACATCGACATCCACTCTTAAGAGTTTAGTTAATTGCAATTTGGACGCCATGCTGTCAGGATGCGGCCGAGAGGAAGAGAAAGGAAAGAAAAGAAAAATTTGGAAGCGAAGGAAGATTCTTTTCGGTCAACGGTGACCCCTAGCCGCATCAAATTTTCTGTCGGTGTCCGTTCCGTTCCAGGGGGACTGACTGACCCTTTGCGACGGCGACGTTCTTGTAGTGTGTAATAGGTCCGTTAGGAGGGAGCGTCCTGCAAGGGTAAGACTCAATTAGCGCCTTTGAGGTTGAATACTGATGATGTGCAGATAGACAGAGAGTGAGTCTCTCGCTGTGATCGGCGGGTCGGCCGGTCCAATGGAAATGATGTTTACTGTACGAATATTCATGCGGCAAGGTTTCAGAGCGAGCGAGTGCGATATTGAGGTGACACTGGAGTGGAGAGAGCAAGCAATCGTACGCACTTAGCCTTCGGCCTTTTCCACTTAACCCAATTGATTGCACACTGATTGAGCGTGTGATACTTCAGAGAAATTGATCGATCGCTTCATGTTGATGAGTACCCTGACTGACTGACTGACTGACTGACTGACAGACTAACTGGCTGGCTGACTGACTGACTGGCTGACAGAGAGACACACAAAAGAAGGCGACCACACTGACTGACCAGGTCACCTCGCAGGACTCGGTGTGTCCCGGCATAATGCTGGCAATCGTGCAGGCCACCAGGTTGTTGGGATCAACGCAGTCTCCGGAAGTGCTGCTGGTGATAGTGCTGCCACCGGTAAGGGGCCATGGACCGCCGTCACAGAGACGCTCGTCGATGACGTCAACGTCTATGATCTCACGACTTCCTGCAGTGATATTTTGAGACAGACAGACAGGCAGGCAGAAATACATACACACACATTTACACATACACAGACAAACAGACAGTCACGCCGATGATTGAAGCGAGAGAGCCTCGCTCGAAAGGCGGGAGACAGGCGCACTGCATTCACACAAAATCCGTTTTCCTGTGTGAGCCAGTCGAGAATTGGCAGAGGAGAGAGAAGAAGAAAGGACAGTGAGAGAGACGCACGATTGAAGGAAACACCTGCCATGGGAGTGAGTAGCAGTTTGCCGTACTGACACAAACAGCAATGACAAAACAGAGAGAGAGCTGACCCAAATTCGTCACCTCGTATTTGTACGTGACTATGTCGCCTGCAGTCGACCAGAAATAGAGAATGGGGTTGCACAGAGGATGTGCGGGAGGAAGGGCAGGTGAAGGAGTGAGTGAGAAAGAGACGGACAGAAAAAATGCATGGAGGGACATGTCCTCTGCATGCGCAACAAGAAAAGCGAAAGGAAGGCTAACGATTGCAGGATGAACACTGACAGGAGGATTCAAGGAAGGAAGAGGGAAGCTGAATGAACGGATGCAGGCGTGAAGAGAGGGAAGATGGAGAGAAGGACGGTTTGTAGAGAGAAGGATTGGAGGCTATGTCTGCATTCATGCTATTTCCCGTCTCACTTTCCGTCCTGACCTATGAACACGTTCACGCTGTTGTCATCGAAGTCGGTATCAGTGGGGCCCTTCACGAGCTTCTTCAGCAAGAGAATGTCTGCACGAACACACCCGAACCGCCCACCCATCCATGCATTCTTTCATTCATTCATGCATTAATCCGTGGCCATCCATCCTTTCATCTAATCCGACTGCAACGGGCAAGCATGTAAAAACAGGCCGACACTCAGAAAATACGGACATACCGGCAGGAGGGCAGACGGATTCCCACACGCACACACACACACGCACCCAAACATCACCGAGGCATCCAGCCGACTGACTGGCTGACTGACTGACCGTCGGGCAGGCAGATGACCAGTTTCGAAAGGCCGAAGGAGTCCCCGAGAACCACACGGATACTCTCGAACTCTGTGTCGATCGCCATTCCTGACTGCTCGTTGGAGACTGTGAACGTCGCCACATTCCCCTCAAGATCAGGGTTGCTGCTGCCCCCGCAGCCAGAGACACCGGCCCCTCCGTTGGGCACCGTGACGTAAGGCGAGCTGCTGTCCTCCCGTCCGGAGAGGAAGAGGTTGGTGGTAGTCGAGTCGAAAGCGTCGAGGAGGGTCGTCTGGAGGAATCTGATCTTGATCGGAATAGTGAAGCCGGGATCCGCGAAGAACTCAAATTGCAGTGTGCCTGCGGCCACATTGACAGACAATTGAGGGATCGAAGCAAGTATACAAACAAGAGCGAAACCAGAAGAAGAAAAAAAGGAATGGCTCAGTCGGACTCGAAGATGGAGAGCTGAAGGACGACAACGATTTTTGAGAAGCAAACCGCTGAGAGATGGTTGCTTTTGAGAAGCAAACCGCTGACGACAACGATTTTTGTGTCCGCTGAGACAGAGATGGCTGCTTTTGATGAGGTTGTGGAAGACCAACGCGTGAAAAACAACTGAAAGAAAAAAAAGAGCGCCAGTTGCTTTGAGTGTGCACATCTGGTAATTAGCTTCACTTCTTGCCTGCACAGCCATGCATCTGATCGACTGATCATCTATCTGACTGCATGGCCCAATGACCGACCGCCATCTCCATCGTCGTTGGGTTCATCCGCGTTGTCCTCCTGTAGAACGACAGCGTTGCCCTCATCTTCGTTGCAGGGGCACCTGTAGATGAATTCGCCACAGACTCCGAAATCCGCTGGGTCTCCGTTGTCGTCGAAACAGGAGGGAATCTCGTTGGTCGACGAAGAACTGCATGGGGACCGATTGTCAACACCCGGACCCGTGCGGAGATCCTGCATGATGTATGCACGCACGAAGAGCAAGAGCAAATGTTGAATCACAGGATGACGCTTGGAAGTGCATGGAAAGAAGAAATGCAAGAATATAGACGTCAGGTCAGGAGCTTGAAAGATGTTTCCCGGGGAAATTTGCACAAAGCAGAGCTCCCGTTCCACTTAGAAGGCATGGATCAAATACAGGGCCAGAAATTCCTTCCCGCCCGAAGATGAACGAGAGAGGTGGTCGAATTTGACTTTTGCATCAGGTGCATTCTGGAGTGAAGATTCATTACAGATGAGAAAGTAGACCTTGCACCACTCACGTGAATTGCATCACTGCAGCGCAACCGATCCACGGTAGGCATAAAACGCACTACAAAAACAGCTCATAGGGCATAGAGCAACTTACCACATCGCCGTTGTCCTTCGATAGCGTATTGAATACCCAGACCTGCACGCAACAATGCGCAACGAGAAGAAATGGCAATTAAGCCAAATGAAATAAACGATCTTCCGTCACGACCAAAATTTCTTTCGTGATCGAGCCATCTCCCGCAGACGTCGGTCGATCTGTAAACAGCTAGCACATTAATTTTTAGGAGTAGCTAGGGGACTTTGGAGTCGGTGCATGAAAGTGTTGACGTACGGACAGACGAAGAGATAGACAACCACAGAGACAGACAGACAGACAGACCCTTCTTGTCGTTCCAACGTTGTTTTCGTCTGCTGCTGAACCTCCACCGCTCGGAAGATTGAATCCGGTGATCTTGGCGTAGAAATTGATCTGGCCGATGTCGACGAAGGGAACTGGAACTGGGAAGTGCTCAGGGTTCTCTGTTGGTTCGAAAATCTTGGTGCGATCCTCGAAGTCGTTGCCGGAAGTTCCCTGGGAGAGATTGTTGAAGTCGACGTGCACAATTCTTGTGCAGATGTCGGCCTGCAGAGGAGACGGGGGGGGGGATAGATGCATGGGTGGGTCTGCATGGTGTGGCACTTGTTTGTACATCCATTTTTCGATTGGGACACTCGAGACAGACAGGGGCACAGAAAGGCAGCAGATCCCTCCCGGTCTGCAAATGAGACGCTGGAAGAGATGCTTCTCTCTGCTCACGCCACAGATGAAAATGAGCCCTACCATGGGTCTGAATTTCTTTGCTGCCTTGACAAGGCGACACGCTGAGTGCATATAAATCCCAGTGCTCTCGATGTTAGTGAACAAGGCTACAAAAAGGGATGGCGCACGGAGCAAGTGGTCCGAAAAAAGATGAGCGGAGAGGTCAAGAAAACGAAACCAAAGGCATGCTTTCTGACCAGGGGATTTGTTTAAAATGCAAAGAAAGTCAAACGGGAAAGGAAACTTGTGATCGAGGGGAAAAGAATGCATCCACAGAGAAATCCACTTACCACCACGCATTCCGGTGTGCACCCGTCGCCTGCATCATCGTTGCCATCGTCACACTCCTCGCCCGCATCCACCTGGACTTCGCCGTCTCCGCAGTACTGCACCCAATCAATCGCTCGTGGAAGCAAGGCAGAACTCTGATTCATAAATCTGTACGTCTTTCTTTCGAACTGAACAACCATGCACGGAGGGGAGGAAGAGGTCGGGAGGGACGTCTGGGCTGATTCTGCGACCATCATTCTTTGAGCTGAATGGACTGACTGACAGTCACACACATCAACAGCGAATCAAACAAAACATGCCGATCGAGAATGCGCATGCAGGGAGAGAGATGAGCCGGCGACCCAAACAAAGAAGGGAGACAGCAAGCAGGCTGGGAGAAGAGACACAGCTGCGCACAGCCACTTACCGTGCAAGGGGCACTGCTGTCGAACGGACGGCACACGGGGGGGATGAGAGGTGCGTTGTTTGAGTCGATCTGGCCACCACCCTGCAGGAATTCGCACTCTTCCGAACCTTGGATGATCCCGTCACCGCAGACGGCAGCGCCGTCGATGAGGATCTCCGTCTCCCCCTGTCCGCAGACGGTCG
Organism: Chromera velia; assembly: GCA_018398765.1. Classification (NCBI taxonomy): domain Eukaryota; family Chromeraceae; genus Chromera; species Chromera velia. The sequence continues at coordinate 7,116 of JAHBMJ010002836.1, forward strand.
GCGACGGGTCCTGCAAGCGTCTCAATCAATCGGAAGGCGCACCCACCGCAGGGAGAAAGCACACAGCAGAGTGAGCGAGCAAGTGGACACATTCCGTGACTTGTGGAACGCACGCACGCAGACACGCACGAGGGGCGGGCGGGAAGTATGAGTGCGAGCTAGATTGTTTGTGTTATTTTGAGCGTGCCGGAGAGGAGAGGAGGGAAGAGGAAGAGGGGAGTAGACAGTGATCGGGGAGCTACAGAGTAGCGGGGGCAGTAAAAGAAAAACAGACTGAGGCAGGAATGGATCAAAAAATCAATGAGATTGAACACAGCTTGAGCACGGGCAGAGCAGTGACTGCATTATATACCCAAGAGGAGACAAAAGAAAAATGCATAGGCAAACCCTAACTAACCGTGATGGCTGCTTGTGCGACAACCGTGCCGTCGCTGTCGGCGTTCGGGTCGAAAATGTAGCAGACGTCAACTTCGGTGGAGGCTGCACCAGAGCCTGTGCAGGTGAATTCGTCCGAGTTGCCAGTAGCAGTGCACGAGTTCTCGATATCCACCGTTGCGGGGTCGAGGCTGTTGTTGTCTTCCAGGGTGAGAAGGAAGTTCGAGCCGGTGGCGACGGTGATGCGCACGTACTGCGCGAACTGTCCCGAGGTTGCAGTGCTGCGTGAAGAGACAGAAGAGAATCAAGCAGAATTTGAAGTCGAAGCCATGCAACGCAGAAGTTTCTTTCAGCGCTGGTCTTTCTCGACTGAAAGTGCGTACATCCATCCATGAAAGCGTCGCAAGAAAGAGGTCTTCAATGAAACGCAAGGTCATGCATTCATGCATGAGAGAGCTGAGCAGGCGGCAGAGGGGGGAGGATGAAAGAAAACGACAAGCAAACATAAGATGGCGGGGGGGGAGAGGGAACGGATAGCCAGAGCAATGAGTGGGTATGTGCTTTGAGCTATTGGAGTCTCAACTGAGCTCATGGAATGCTTAGGTCTTGGGGTGAGGTGACACATTGCAAGGAAACCAGGACGCAAAAAGTGGATACAGTACCAGTACCAGGAGAGAACAAAAAGTGGAAGGGAGGTGACTGCAAGAAAACGAAAAAAGGAGAGAGAGAGAGAGACGAAGACAAAAAAAAAAGATCGAAAGAAAGAAAGAAAGACAGAAAAAAAAAAGAAAGAGAGAAAGAAAAAAGAAGAGGAAGAAATGAAACAAACGAGGAAGGCACAGAAATGAAAGGAAGAAATTGAAAATCAAAGTGGGTGATGAATGGAGGTACCAACCACGGCGAGGCTCCGAAGCCGTTCGGCTCAGTCGCGCTCACGACACTCGAGACCGCAAGGGGGCCGGGGAGGCACTCTGTATCCTCTCCCTCGTCGCACACGTTTTGCGCATCGAGAGTCTCCTCCACGACGACCTTGAACGTGTCGTCGTCCGTGTCGGGGTCACTCCTCAGGCAGAACGCCAGCTCCGAAACAGCGCAGTTCGTGAATTGGAAAACGTCATCGGGGAGGGTGGCGACAGGAACGGGAGGGATACACTGGGCCGAGAACGGCGACGGATTGTTGATGATATCATTCATCCCTGTCAGGCTGATGCGAACCAAGAACTCGCCTACAGCGACACTGAGACCAGAGGTTGGATTGACCTTCACGACATGTGTGTGGCCGGGACTACAGCTGGCAGCCATCAAGTCGTCCTCAAATCGGGACACGGAGGTGACGACAGGAGAGATGCCGTTCGGGTCTGGCACGCACACGGGCGTCACCCTTCTGTTCTTCATTCCGTCGTCGCATCTGTTGTTTTCTGGCTCGGTCTCCGTAATCGTCACCATGAATTGGCCGCTCTGAGCGATCGAGAGGGGTGCGATGACATCGAATCTCACCTCGCTGGCGGCATCGTCGTTGTCGCAAGTGACCTCGGTGCCCGGGCCTGCAAATTCGATAGACGATGCTTTTTATTAAGATACCGACACTGAGACCACATGTTGTGACCCCTGGCAATCGATTGAATGTGGGAATCAGCGTTGGAACGAGGTTCATCTCCTCTTTGTCTCTCTGTGTGTGTGTGTGTGTGTCTCTCTCTCTGTCTGTGTCTCTCTCTCTGTCTGTGTCTCTGTGTCTCTCTCTCTGTGTGTCTCTCTCTGTCTCTCTGTCTGTGTCTCTCTCTCTCTGTCTCTCTCGCTCTCTCTCTCTCTGTGTGTGTGTGTGTGTGTGTGTGTTTGTTTGTATACGTGTGTATGTGTGTGTCTGTGTCCACGTGTAAGTGGGAGAGAGAGAGCGAGAGTATGCCTTCCAACTCTACTCGTCGCACTTCAAGCCGGCCTTTCTGCCGGTCTCCCTGCAGCCGTGTTTTCTCTCAGCCAAGGAAGGCACCGCAACAAGGACACAAAAGGGCCTCGGGCGAGCTCAGCTCCCTTCCTTTCGTTTCTTCCCCCTTCTCTTTGATTTTGTTTCCGTGCCTGAACTAGACTCGCCTTCACTTGTTTTCTTCCTGCTGCCTTGCTTTACGCTACCTTGCCTGTGACTGAGCATGTGGAGGGAGGGAGCACTCTGTCCTGTCACTTTGTGAAAGATGGAGCCGATGAATAAGCATCAAGCCCATGACACCTCAACGCCTCACACACACACCTTGCAAAGAGAAAGGGAAAGGGAAAGGGAAAGGGAGGGGAAAGCGTCCGACCCAGCCGACACAAAGGAATGAAGCGTCTAGCGGCCTTCTCACAAGCGCCTTCATTGTGCACCCCCACACAAAGAAAGAAGGTGAACGCCAACCAAACACTGACTGAACATTCACACTGCTGACCATTCACGTCCGCACCGCTGCAGCCACTGAACGTTGACGCCGCAGCAAATTGATACCCAGCGGGGAGTTTCAATTCCAGGTCGTACCCAACATCGGTACCAGGATCAATGATGACGGTGAAGGTCTCTCCGGGCTCTGGTACGTTTCCGTTCTCCGCATCGAAAGTGATGGAGATTTGGCTGTTCAGCGTCGTCTCCGGGATGCACTCCGGGGTGACGGTTACCTCGTCGTTGGTACCTGTGTCGCACAGGTTCTGCTCTGGCTGGGTCTCTTCGATGAACACCACGAAGGGAGCGCTCTGCCCGTTCTCCAGGGGGGCCTGGACGTCTTCGAAGGTCACCGAGGAGGTGCCCGCTGGGTTGGAGCAGGTGACCATTTGCCCTGCAAGATCGTCGTTATGCAATTGTGTGGTTCAATTGTTGAAAGCACCCCACAGAGGACAAGAGAAAGAAGAGCGAGCGTGAGAGCGAATGCGAGAGCAAATGATGACATGAGAGCAGGCCTCTTGTCGTCCTTTCAGATGAAAACAAGCAGGCCTCCTGCCGTTGTCGTCACATTCACAGACAGACAGACAGACAGACAGACAGACAGAAACCTTCTGACAATTCTTCCCATCCTCAGAAAGAAAGGCAGACACACACAAAAAAAGAACAGGAGTGGACAGAGAGAGGGAAACCCTGCTGACCTGTCACGACTTGACCATTACAGTTGGTCGACGTCAAGGGGTTGGGGAACGTGTACCCAGAGGGCACAGTCAACTTCAGGTCGTACGCGGCGTTTGTGCCTGGAGTGATCTGGATACCGAACTCCGATCCGGGTTCCGTCACAACGTCGCTGCCAGGTACCCCAATGAAGTTAATGCCGGGAGTGAAAGCGCCGTCCACCGTGATGCACACTCCAATGTGGTTGCTCGGGTCGGTATCTTCTTCGGGGTCACCACCGCTGGGGGGAGTTCCCTTCACGGTGGCGACGTTGGTGTATTGGCCGGAGGTGACCGTTGTGGATGCCGTGTAGATCCAGGTCTCTCCGACGTCGAGAATTCCCGTGTTAGTCTCGTCTCCCGAATCCGGGCCGCTGATTGTCACGGGCACACCGTTGGCGGAGACACCACCGCTGATCACGACCTGGTCTGTCAGCATCACGTTGGTGAGGGGCACATTTCCTGTGTTGATGACCACGTACTCGAAGATGGCGGTGCTGCCGATCTCGAGTGCCTCTCCGGTTGGTTGGTCGGAGTCCTCGTCGTTGGTTGACTTCTCGACGTCGATGCCCGGCATCTCCTCTGCATTCACGCAGATCGGCAGAACGACTTTGAAGGACAAACAAAAAAGCACGAGAAGACAGCAGTCGAGAGCGGAGTAAAAAAATCACAGAAGGGGGAAGATGAGGAAGGCAAAATCATGTGGGGAGAAGGGCTCGAAAGGAATTTAAATGACCAGAACCGGACTCGTAGAAGGAAGATGGATGCATGATCGACAGAAAAGAAAAGAAGGAGTTATCCATGCCTGACTGACCGAAGGGATCATCCGTGATGATCGTGGTGTCACAGTTGTTGTTTGCGTCATCGTTCTCAGTCACCTTCACTTCGAACTCCCCATCAATCAGGTTGCCGACCTTCACGAGCACTTCGAACTCGGTGGCGTCTCCAGTTGTGGACGTGCACATGAGCATGGGTCTCGGTTCGGTGACTGCAGGCAGCGAGAATTAAACGGTTAGTTAGAAGAAGAAATCATGTGCAGATTGAAGAAAATAACGGTTTTTTGCGCCACTTTACGCACACATGCTCACACAAATCGAAAGGCATCAGGACAGTTGCACGCGTTTGTTTTTGGTTTCTTTGTGGGCTCACAAAGAACAAATAAAGTAAGAGATGACGCTGCAAACGCGGGCGAGTGTGTGTGTGTGTGTGGGTAGGTGTCAGAGAATGTGCGCTTGGGAAATTCCGTCAGGCGTGGTTCACACGTGAATAAGTTGAACGCCTTCGGGACCTTTCTGCACCAACAAGCTAGAAAATGACTTTTTGTATGCACAGATTGCAGGGCGGCCGCATGCATGCAAGCGCTCACACACACACACACACACACACACACAGAGAGAGAGAGAGAGAGAGAGAGAAAGAGAGAGAGAACACAGAAGAGTCAGGGGGAGGCGATTCAGTGGAAGTGGAAAAGAAAAAGAACCCCGGGCATCCATCCAGAGCGTCTCTTTGATCGGTTGCCCCTTTCTGACCATCCATGAACATGAAGCCCTGGCAGGTGCCGCCGTTGACCCCAATCGGGTCCTCAGGCGTGTTGCCACCCGGGAACATGAAGGATTCTGGAAGTGTGAGGGTCAACTTGTGCGGCACCCCGTTGTCTACCCCGGCCTTGACGGTGACAGTGATTTCATCGCCTGCGTTCGCGTTGGGGTCAGAGAATTGAATTTCTGGACTCGGATCCGGATTGTTGGTGTTGGGGACGCACTCAGTGTTGTAGTTGGCGGGATCGTCGTCCTCCACGGATTCCCCTCCCGGACTCTCTCCTGTCACGTCTGCTCTGTTCGTGTACTGTCCGAGGACGGCCGACTCCTGAGTGACGGTGTAAACCCAGGTCTCTCCGACGTCGAGGAGGTCGTTGTCGGGGCTGTCATCGCCTCCCACAAAGAAGGTGGGCTCAGCGAGGATGTCTGTAGTGCCAGACCCTCCCGCGATGATGGTGTCGGTGAGAGCAGTGATGGTCAGGGGAACGCTGCCGGGGTTGGTGACTTCGTAGGTGAAGGTGACTGATTCCCCAGGAGTGAAAGAGGGGCCGGGAGAGGAGTTAGCGTCCGCTGGTTGTTGGGGGGTGCTTCCTTGCTGGACGCGCTTGACGATGTTGATCTGCGGGTTCTCGCCTGTCGGTCAATCAGGAGGGAGGGAGAGAGGAAGGGAAGGGGGAGGGGGAACAGAGCAGCCAACAAAGAGAGTGAAAAGCGGCGATATCTAGTCATGAAAGGAGAGAGGGACTCGTGAAAAGTCTGAGACTCAGACTCAGAACGCATTTTGGAACTCTTGTAAGTTGGAAGGCCCCCAAGGGTTTTTGGTCGTCGTGGTGGCGCTGCGTGCTGGCGGTCTATCTAGATGCTCGCTTTACGCAAACGCGGTGCTGCACGAACTGCACTATGAAAGGAGACTGACTGAAGGGTGTCAGACGGAGCTCTGCGGTGTCGCAGTTGTTGTTGTCGTCGTCGTTCTCCACAACGGTGAGAAGGAACTCGCCCACGATATCCAACCCGACGATGATGTCGACGTCGAACTCGGACAAGCCGTTCACGAGGGTTGTGCACATGAGCGTCTGGAGCCCTTCACCTGCACGCATGCATGCAGGCGGTGAGGGAGGGAGGGAATGAATCCATGCAGGAGGTGCTGAGGTTGAAGAAACAGTCGCTGTCTCTCTTTCTTTCAGCGCTCTGAAGAAGTGCAATCATTGGCAAGCATGCGAACCAAAACACACACAAGGGGCACGACGAAGAGATCGATAGCAAAAGGCCAAATCGAAAAGCAAAGGCCACTGCATCGTGACACAGCAAAACCTACAGGAAGGCCAGAGCAGACGCTGCAAAAATACATTAGCGTGTCTGCACAGAATGAAGAGGCCCGACAAGGTTCGAATGCACTCGCCAACCGCACCGACACAAACGAAAAAGTCGGAATCCGTCCACCTGCTTTTGCCCCTCCAAAAGAGTCTCAGATCGGGGCAGTGTCTCTCACTGACCGTTGGTCGAGATAACTCCGGAAGTGCAGTCAGCGGGAATGGATCCGGGTGCAAAGGTGTAGGTCTCGGGCAGGGTCAGGGTCAGCTTGTGGGGGAAAGGAGTGCTTGAGTTGACCGTCGCGGTGACGGTCTCGCCGACTGCCGGGGTGTCATCAGAGAATGTCAGAGTGGGCATGAAGGAGGCCGGCATGTTCTTGATGCAGACAGACGTCACTGCGCCGGTCGCAGATCCGGTGTCGCAGATGTTGTTCTCTTCGTCGTCCTCCATCACTGTCACCGAGAATTCGGCGTCGTCCATGTTCACCTCCTCGTCGGACTTGACCGTGACTGTGAACTCCGTCGCACCTCCGTCGCTTGTGCACATGATGGTGCCACTCGCTGCAGAAAGACGCAGACCAGAAAGGGGGTCTTCTCACTCTGTCGAGCGCCTTCTGTTACTGAAACGCCAAGCGCCACACTTTCTGAACGCAAAGGAATTTGCACTGCCTTGCCGCGCCTAAGGTCTGCCTTCAGCTGTTGGCGGATAATTCAAGAAACAAGCACTCACTCCTTGGCAGAATCTCACAGGGAGGGAAACAGAGGCAGAGAAACAAAGTAAGACAAAGAAAGAAAACAGGCAATGAGGCGACCGTCCAGCCAAATTGGAATGTGCAGGCGGAAGGCAAGCATGGG
>JAHBMJ010002837.1:3161-8161 GCA_018398765.1 Chromera velia
AAGCCTTTTGCCCCTCTGCCAGATGACCTCAGATTGGAACCAGAAAGTCATTCAGATAAAGGAAAAATCATGCCGCGTGTGCTTTTTCTTCAATTGTAAACCGTTTGCGGCACAGGCTAGACCTGTGCGGGCCGGCCAAGGAGGTCTGATGCGTCTAGGCGCTTTCCTTGGAAGCTGCACGTCGGACATTCGGCATTGGGGCGGGAGGCCAATCCTCCGGACATAAATCCTAATCCTAATCCTAAGCCTATCAAAACGTTCAAAGTTAGTATTGTTCTTCTCATTGAATGTAAATATAACTTTCCGCGCGGCAACAATTTGCTTATGAAACCGTGCTAAATTCCCTAACTATAATTCCCTTAAAATTCAGTGGACTTAATATCTGCCAGTGGAATTCAATGAATATAAATATACGTGGAATTTATTAGATTTCAGTGGAATTCAACGTAGAATCTACCTAGGAATCTACTCTTAAACTAAAATATGACTGATTGTTCCACTAGTTGTAAGTTCTAGTTAAAATCTTATTTTTTATGGTTTTGATTCTGTGACTTTAGAAAGAGCTAGCTGAAACTTGCTATACTGAAATATACTGAAACTAAAGTGTTTACATTTGGTTGACGACGGCTGACAGTTAAGTCGCCTGATGATGAGATGATTTCTATGTATATAATTATATTATTAGAGTTTAATTTATGAATATTGCATACATGTTACTCTAAATTAAATGTCCTAGTAAATGTTTATAAGACTACAGCTAGTCGAGATCAGGCTGTTGTGACAGTGCCGTCTTGGTCGCTGTAAAGGAGGCAAGTTTACTACTAGTGACCATGTAGGCAAGCTTTAAGGCAAGCTAGCGAGGAAAGTGCGAAGCTCTGAATTCGCCAGTCTTAGTCTCTCTGCAAGTTCACATGCTGTCTCACCCAAGTTGGACAGAGCATGCACGTTGATGCCTCTTGTAATGAGAACTTGGGCGATACGGACTCTTTTCTCTTCTACTGAGGCTTCAAGCTCGGCACGAATAAATGGTTCAGCAACATAGTGCAAGGCAGTCCACGTATCTTCATCCATTGTATGCAGGTCTGCTCCTTTCTCAGCAGAAGCTCAAGAAGATCTGTAAACCCCTCCGAGGCTGCATCGTGAAGGAGTGTGCCCCTATGATCTGACTGTGTATTGACGTTAGCTCCCCAAGAAATGAGGAGCTCTGCAATGTTCCTTGCGTCAATGGGCTCTCCATGGTCTGCAATCACTATTCAATGAAGCGGCATGAAACCATCATCGTCTTTTTTATTCACTTGAGCACCATGATCAAGAAGTACCTCGGTAGCTGCTCTTTGATTTTTCCTCGCAGCTCCGTAGAGTGCCGTCTTTCCAAATGTATCCTTTGTGCTGACATCTGCACTATGTGCGAGAAGAAGTGTTATGCTTTCCACCTCCTCATGCCTTGCAGCCAAGTAAAGGGGCGTCGTTTCTCTCCCAGATTCATTCTCTATATTTTACGTCCGCCCTCTCTAGTATAAGGAACTCAAGAATACCAGGAAACGGATAGCGACAAGCCTAATGCATGGCAGAATTCCTCTCCAAATCCCTCACCCCCACCCTTGCCCCCGCCCCCACGAGGATCTCCACTGCGTCCAAACTCCCAGGCAAAATCCTAGGCCCCAAGCACCCCACTGTCCTCATCAGCGCTGTCTTATTCTCCACCAACCCGTCCACATGCGCCTCCACATAGAGAAGAAGGGCGAGATCATCTCTCTTTTATTGCCTCACTTCTCCCTCTTCAGCCTGCATGAATGCCTGAACAGCGTCTCCCAGCTGACCAGTGTCAACCAGTTGGAAGGAGCAGATTGTCTTGGCAATGTCATAAGCAAACAGCGGGGATATGTGCATTCGGTAATAAACGTTCATGATCTCATTCAGCTCCCTTCGGAAGGTCTAAAACTTTCTTGAATCTTTCATAGAGGTTCGGAGCCGGCCCGGGATACAGCTTCAACTATGAGGAGGTGCAGCACTTCAGAGGCATTCTGTGTAGGTAGCTAGGAGGAAGAAGAACACAGGCTAACAGGACTATTTCTATCGGTCGCCTGCCGCTCATTCTCCCCCAGCACCCCAATCATGTTCGTCACCAGCGTGGCGAGGCTGAGAAGCTCTCCCTTGAGTGCCTCCAGCTCTTCCCTGATAACTGTGGTCATTCTAATAGCCTAGCCGACAGCTCTTGAACCAAAGCAACAAATTAAAAAAGATTATGCTCAACAGGCGATCCTTTTGAAGACTTTAACAAATGCATGAATTCAGTTCATGGATGCATACCAAAGGATTGCAGCAGGCCAAAATGACTCTCTCTGAAGATTCGATCAAGCCAGTCTGCCATGCAAGCCTTCATCGGTCCATGAGGGTCTTCGTTCATCTTCACGCGTTCATGCATGCAAAGAAGATGACCTAGGCCTTACATAGGTATTATAGAAGGGATTTGCTGCTTTAGCAGCAGTCAGAAACAGGAAAAGCAAGACTGAGGTCTTACGCAGGGGGTCCCGCCTCCACATAGCTGACAGCCTAGGCTGACAGCTATGCCCTCGACGCACTGGACCACCATTATTCAAGTATTTTTTAGATTCGAACTTAACTTTTTAATCCAAACTTTTTAGGTGTTTTTGAAACAAAATCATCTCGTTAAAAACAAAAAAAACTTAAGGGTCACAAACCATTTTTTTTTTTCATCATTTTTTTTTTTCACTTTAAAAAATGACCTCATTTAAAAGTGTATTTTTGAAAGTTTCTAGGAAAGTTTAGTGATTTAATTTTTTTTTTCAATAACCAAGATATTGTATGTACTAGCTGATTCTGTGTATGGTGGTCTCATAATAATTAATTGGTAGGAGACTTGCATACGGAGGACTCTATCAAAAGTCTATCTTCAAAACCAGTTGGTATAATAGCATGCATGCTTTCACTAAGTTTCGACCTGGTTTTATTTCAGCATGATTTAATTGGATTAAACAGACTAGTTAACAGAGCAGAAAGAGTGCATGCAATCAATTGAAATTATAATTTATTAAATTCAAACTTCGTGCAATCCGGATCGGGACAAGAAATTTAAAAAGTGAATATTTAATTTAAAATTATAATTCCTAGTATAAGTCATTTAAAACTTAGCTAAAAATTTACAGTATAAATATTTTTATAGGATTTATTACCGATTTAAATATAAACAATTTATTAATAGTACAATAAATATGAATAAAAAGTTAAAACTGTCATATTATATAACGAAATATAACAAAATAAACAAAAAAACGGAGATAAAAAAAAAAGAAACTATTTGATCTGATATCTCTTTTTGTACTGATACTAATAACAACTAAGAAAATGGACTTAATAACATTTTAATATAAAACCAAATGTTTAATTATAGAAGCGCTTTAAGCATTTATTCGATTTCTACTGTATGTTTTTCAATTTTCTTCTGGTACATCATATCAGCAACCCTTGCCTCTCCCCTTTCCCTTACCTAGTTTCAAAGATTTTATGGTGGCTTTCATAGATGGCCGAAGCGCTGAGCCGGATATAAATTGGTTACCTCCGCGACGCCTTTGATTTTGCTTTGGATTAGCCACAGCGGTGGCTAACGATGAAGACGAGGCTGAACACGAAGCTGAGGCTCTACCCAAAACACCTATCTCATCTTTTTCTTCTATATCTGATAAATTACCTCTGTCTGAATCTCCACTTCCCTCTTTTAATGAAATCACAACCTTTTTCGCAACATCCTCACCCTCGATCACGATATCGGAGTGAATTTGCTTCAACCACTCAAATATGGCTGTGTAGAGCACACCTTTCTCGTACATTCCTGTTTGTTTATATGTGACGGGGGAGGCCAGCTGTGTACAACACAAAGCCATTGATACCGACACTCTGCACGGTTCTCTTCTCCTCGGGATGGCTCTCTTTTTGGGGTCAGTTTTTGATCGAACATAACAGGGCCAAAGCAACCTGTAATATCTGTTTTTTTTGCTCGCAGGCTCCCACCAATGGCCAACCAGCTCCATGTTCTTCTGCCTTGAGTTGAGAACTTTTTTAGTAAACATCAGGCCCAGCAGCAGGGGCCCTGTTTCCCCCCCTGTTTCATTCTCCAAAACAGGCATTTCCTTGCCGCTCTTCTCAGACGACACTGAGGGAGCAGATTCTGGGTAGTATTGAACTAGAGCCCACTTTCTAGAAACAAATGTGGACGAATGACGCTCGTTCGATATCTCATTGGTTTGGAATTTGCCAGAGACCTTGAGGTTGGGTCCTTCCCAGTCGTGGCCTAGGAGGTCTTGGCACACATGGACGTCCGCTTCCTCAAAGAGCTGCTTAGTCGTCTGGGACTCCTCCCTATACTTCTTTTCGGTATAGCCAAGCGCTTCGAGTATCTGCAATTGATTCGCCAGACAGGTATATCACATCAAATGTTCTCACTCCAAATACACATAAAACTACTAACTCAGTCACGCCAGGCACTTCAAAAGCGTTTTTGCAGAAAAAACAAAAAGAGAGACGAATTTAAAAAAACAACCTTATGCGTGGACCCCACATATGCACTGCAAGATATGAAGCCTCCTAGTATACAGTAATTAAAGGTTCTTCGATACAATAAGTGAAAAAACTTAAAGAGTTTGACCGTATTTTTATGCGTGCATTTCAGTCTTTGAAGAGAATTTAATGGCATTCAAAGCAATGGTGAACACTTCAAAGCCAGATTTAGGATCGTTCGAAGCGCTGACCTCCGGAGCAAGGCCTTCTGCGTATGTTTGCAGCCCTTCATCAGCGAGTCGGCTTGTTAGGCGGTCTCTTGCAGTCGTTTCCTGTCGGACTGCAAAAGCATCCCTGGGAGGACCTTGCCTGCACAAAAGCGTGCAATGCTACTATTGCCATTGTTTATGAATACGTGTATACCAAAGAAAAGAAAGCACACGATTGGACAGATAGACAGAGAGACCAACACATACTGCAGAGAT